>CM053034.1:166651043-166726475 GCA_028564925.1 Lithobates sylvaticus | reverse complement strand
CCTAAATGAACTCAACAAATGCATTTAATAAACAATTTCTAAAAAGAATTGTTGTAAGCAAAAAATCCACAGAAATGATTTCATATTAGCATTTGAAGTTGTCCTTCCATGAAGTTGAGAATTAAAGCTGAACTCCAGGCAAACAAAATAAGATAACAATTTACAATTTATACAATTATAAAACTAATTGTGTGGCTAATGCCGCGTACACACGACCGGACTTTCCGGCAGAAAAGGTCAGACGGAACCATTTCATCGGACATTCCGATCGTGTGTGGGCTTCATTGGACCTTTTTTTCAGAAAATTCAGACGGACCTAGAAATAGAACAAGTTTCAAATCTTAAATTGACAGCACTATAAAAGTACCTGTAACAAATAAAATATTAACCACAGCTAGAATGTATTCAACGTTGTCTTTATATTGGTTTCCTATAATCCTCTACCGCAGTCATCACTAAATGGTGGACCGTGGGTTGGATCTGGACCGAGCCACTGTCCCATCCGGACCCACGGTCGCGTCATTTAGGAGCTGCTTCTCTTCTCCAGCCTCAGCCGCTGTCATTCTGTGCATGTCGGGAGGCACCATGGTAATATCCCGCGTGCGGGAGGTGCAGCTCTGCACTTAAGGTGGGCAATCAGCTGAGGGCTGGTATTAAGTGGACTTCGGGAGACACGGCTCTGCATTGGATGGGAATGAGAGCTGCTGGCTGCTTTTCATGTCAACCAGCAAGTGATTGGTGGCTAGGACCACCCTGCATCCTAGCCACCAATCATTTGCTGGTTAATATGAAAAGCAGGCGGCAGCTCTCGTTCCCATCCAATGCAGAGCTGTGTCTCCCGAAGTCCACAAAATACTAGCACTCAGCTTATTACCTGCCCCCAATGCAGAGCTGTGCCTCCCGAACCCGGACACTACAGGGGGGGGGCAGGGGTGATGTGAGAGGTGGCAGTGCTGTAGGGGAGGGAAGAGGGCAGAGCAGATTACTGGGGGACTGGGTATTTGTGATGTAAGGGTGATATAACGAGGGGATGGTGATGTGAAGGGGATGCAGGTGATGTGAAGAGGGCAGATCACACTACTGTGGGGGGATTTGTGATGTGAGAGGGCAGTGCTGTGGGGAGGAGTAATGGGAAGGGGGCAGTACTGTGCGTGTGTGTGTGAGGGTGTTGATGTGAAGGGGGCTGCTGATGTTTGGGGAGGGGGGGTCTGATGTGAAGAGGGGTAGTGCTGGGGGGGGGTGGGGGCAGGTGATCTTAAGAGGCAGTGCTGTGGGGGGAGGGAGATGTGGAGGGGGGTTTGGCAGGTGATGTGAAGGGAGGCAGTGCTGTGGGGGGGGGGATGTGGAGAGGGGTTTGACAGGTGATGTGAAGGGGGCAGTGCTGTGGGGGACAGATGATGTGAAGGGGCAGAGCACGCTACTGTGTGTGTGGGGGGAGATTTGTGATGTGAGGGGGGTGGGTGATGTGAAGGAGTCTTCGCACAAACGTGCAATTAGGACCTCTGCTGGCAGAAGATTTGGCTGATTCGACCTCTGTAAAATGAAATTCAATACCCCTGCTCTACTGTATTGCATGGTGTTGGCAGTCTACGCTGGAGGCTTGGCAGGAGGGAAAACTGAGTGGTGAAGTTATTTATGTGCTGATATTCTTTCCAAGTCCAATTGGCAAGCTGGTGGTGGGTCTGACAAAGTTAAAGATGAGCTCCAGCCTTACCTTCGGTCTTGCAGAGTTGTATAGATTTCTCCCTTGTACTGAAATGCCTTACTCAGATTTTCACTGCACCCCCCCCCCCCCCAACTGTAAAAGCACAAACGCATGCAGCTCACAGCTCGGCATGCTTGAAAATGAACATTGTACGGTCATATGTAAAAATAATGTATTTGAAGTTAATTTATATGACATACCCAACTGGGACAGGTGCTTTTGGAGGGGACTAGGGGCTTGCCTCCTACCCACTAATTATGGCCCATGGAAGAGACCAGGGATTTTGTCTGCTTATTCTGGTCAGAGCATCGAAAAGAGCTCAGTTCAGCCTCTGATCCCATGGAGAGAGCAGATCATTCTCTATTGATGGACAACAACGTGATGAACGCTGAGAGCAAGACTTGGATTAATTCTCTGAATAAGGACAATAAAGCTTCCCTTCTGGAGTGAATGAAACGGTGTAATATTAATCTTGTAAAGGTTAATGGTCAGAGGAAATATGGTGGCCCTCCTGCAGACTGTGTTAGAGAAGCCCTCTACATGTCACAGAAATATTTATCAACACCCTCCCTCAAGAAATCTATGAAGCTAAATGAATTCCACTTTTTCAGACTGCTGGAACATTGCATGAGTTTTGTCTCATAGACTGTTGTAGACTGTTGTCGGACAGTCTGAGGTGGGATCCCTGATTAATCAAAGCATTGTATGGGTGGGGAGTGACCTGAGTCACCTAGGCTTGTCTAGGTGACTAGTTGTTAATTAGCTTACTGTTTATGTTGGCTGTTCAAATGATATTACTGTTTACAGTTCCATTGTTTAGGGTAACCTGATTTTGTGTGGTATATATTCTGTGTGAATTTATAATAAAGTCAGTTCCACTTTGCACCTAAGCTAGTGTTTTCTAGTACTTGGGTGCAATATTGAGCTATAATACCTGGTTCCTGGTTCCAGATTGCAGGAAGCTGTATCTTGGCGGAAGCACCCAGGCTGGGTGCCAGGTGGTTAGTCACAATTTACATTTTTCTCTTCTACCTTTTCCAAAGCACTGGTGAAGTATCCAGTGCCTCTCAACTGCTTCTTGGGAAGGTCACCAGGGCCTTCCAGGGAGCTCTTATTGGTAAACTGTAAGATTTAACAAGAGTTCACAAAAAAATGCATAGAACAAACACAAACTGCACCATATCTTATAAATGACGTGTGAGATATGGTGCAGATGTCATCAGTGGGCTGGCCCAGAAAACAAGGAAGAAGAAGCTGACTCTCAGTAACGTGAATATTTGAAGGTTGGCATGGGTTTTTCAGCATGGGGTAGACAGAGCTATTGACATTTTAAATTCATACATAGCTAAGGCAAACACCCATCCAAAAGAGGGTACATATCTGGCACTTTGTGTGAATGGAGCTGGTTTCTCTGCTGGCAAGATTGGCAGATGTGATTGGGCCCTAAAATATTTGCATTACCCTATCCTTCCCATTCTAACCACTGGTTAGAGTGACTCTCTTTGTTTGTCCTGGTGACCACTGTCAGTGAGACAGAGTTGTCACCTGAACAACATGTGAGGCTAGTGCCCCATACACACGGTCGGAAATTCCGACCACAAAATCTGTCTGATTTTTTCAGACGGATTTTGTCCGACACTGGTGTTGCATACACTTGGTCGGACAAAGTTGTCGGAAAATCCGATCATTCTGAACGTGGTGACATTCGTTGCGTACGACGGAACTACATAGAGGCTAGTAGCCAATAGCTTTGGTCTTGTAATTTGATCTGAGCATGTTGGAAAATTTGAGAGCATGATCTCAAATTTTTTCCGATGGTGCCCACACACGGTCGGATTTTCCGACAACATGGTCCGATAGGACATTTTCCGTCGGAAATTCGGACCGTGTGTACGGGGCATTAATCTTCCAAAAAGACACTTGTTCAGATGACAACTGTCTAAAAAGGGGGATTCCCTTTTCTTTACAGAGATTTCTTCTCACTTCCCGTTGTGTCTCCAGATCAGGAAGATAAGAGACTTCTCCCCAATTGGACAGAGGCAGCGAAAAATAAACTGTTTTAACCCTTCCCTTTTCTATCTAAGAATACAAAGTTAATTTTGGCTTTGCATATACTTTAGGGGGCATGAACGACCTACATTTATTTTCCCTTGAGAATAGGCATTTAAGGTGGCATACGATCGCCTTGTATAAATAAATGGCCCCTATAGAAAACTGGGTGTAAAGTTGCTCATTTTAGGATATTGCAACTGACAAGGGGACACTGGAGGAAAAAAGGTTCCTCCAGGCGCAAATAGAACCTCCACAAATGGAAGGGTTCTCTGCAGTAAGATCTGCAAAAAAGTGTCAAAGACTTCAACAGGACCTTGTTCTTGCCAACTCTTTAGACTGTTTAAAAAAAAAAAAAGAAGGGGGGTGATCTAAATAGGGGGCCTCCAAACTACAGCTCACAGGCCACTTCTGGCCCGCTACAAGATTTTATCTGGCCTGGAGCTAGGGTCAGTGGCATATCCACAAGCTGAACATTTAGAATAGTTGGTCATTTTCTTCTGATGGGGGCTCTGATGTAAGGAGGGACTTTGATGGGGACCCCAATGTATGAGGGAACTCTGATGTCATGGGAAGGCTGCTGATGTGAAAATTGGACTTCTGATGTCATGGGGGCTTCCAAAGTGAAATTATTTCTTGGAACATATTTATTCATTCATTTAATTTCTATTCTTTTATACAGATTTTTTGGCCCGGGAATATTTGTAAAATGTGAGTGTGGTCCTCATACTAAAAAGTTTGGAGACCCCTGTTATACTCCTGTTATAAATGATATTGTTATTTATAAAATGTAGCACCCTGTGCTAAAAAGGGGCCTTTGCCAAAATTTAGTTTTTGGCTAAGTGTTAGTCAACCCAGACTGATTTGTATCATTTTTTCACTTGGTCTTTTCCTAAGCTCAGTGGCGTTGCGATTTCACACTGCTGCCAGTAGGTGTCACTGGTAATAGTTTGGGATTTCATAACAAGACCGAGCTATGAATATTGGACTGGCACCCAGCATTCTTTCTCAATTCACCACCTTAGCCATGGACTCAGACCTGAGGTGATAAGCTGGCCCACCCCTGCCTCTGAAGGTGCCACGATGCACATTCAGGGGAGTGCTACAAAAATATTATTGGCTATTAATTCCTAAACACAAATTTTTGGTGGCCCTTTGAGTGGGCTTTATAGCCCCAGAGGTGGCGCAGCTTCTGTTTCATGTGACAAATGTGATGGGCTCTTACAGTGGTTACATGATTGGGAACCTATCACTCTGGCTCCTAATCAGAAGCCGTGACTGAGCCGTCAGTGACAGCTCAGTCCATGTGCTGGGAGCATGCAGTGAGTGTGCTGCCATGGACACATATGTGTTGTGGCTGGGGGCACTAAAACCCACCTTTCCTGCTACCACGTATATGCGTAACTTGGTATAAAGATAGTATTTAAAAGTAATAACACTATAAAATGTTGATCCTGGAAGAATCTGATTGCCTTAAGCAGCTCATAGATTAAAAAACAATTTTAGCGGTTTGAAAAAAAAAAAGACTTGATTTTCCCATCCACACTCTTGATGTTGATTGGGGAATCCTCCCTGCTGATCCTTTGTATTCTAAAAGGAGACTTCCCTGCCATCAGATTACACTGATCAAGCGGGGAAAAATCCAACAGGCTGGTTGTACAAAAGTCGATTGGTAGATTAACCACTTCAGCCCCGGACCAATTGGCAGCCAAAGGACCAGGCCCCTTTTTGCGATTCGGCACTGCGTCGCTTTAACTGACAATTGCGCAGTCGTGCGACGTGGCTCCCAAACAAAATTGGCGTCCTTTTTTTCCCACAAATAGAGCTTTCTTTTGGTGGTATTTGATCGCCCCTGCGGTTTTTATTTTTTGCGCTATAAACAAAAATAGAGCGACAATTTTAAAAAAAATGCAACATTTTTTGCTTTTTGCTATAATATATATCCCCAAAAAATATATAAAATATATTGATTGGTTTGCGCAAAAGTTATAGCGTTTACAAAATAGGGGATAGTTTTATAGCATTTTTAATAATATTTTTTTTTTTTTTACTAGTAATGGCGGCGATCAGCGATTTTTATTGTGACTGCGACATTATGGCCGACACATCGGACATTTTTGACACATTTTTGGGACCATTGTTATTTATACAGCAATCAATGCTATTTAAAATGCATTGATTCCTGTATAAATGACAGTTGTAGTGAAAGAGTTAACCACTAGGGGGAGGGGAGGGGTTATGGGCTGTGACGTGTATGTGTTTTTTTACATTAGGGGGCGGGGCTGACGTCTGACGTCATTGATCGGCTTTCCCGATGACCGGGAACAGCTGATCAATGACAGGCAGAGTAGGAAGCACGTGGAGAGGTTTGTTTACACATACCTCTCCCCGTTCTTCAGCTCTGTGACCCGATCGCAGGACACCAGCGGCGATCGGGTCCGCTGGTCCCGCGGCCGGGGTCACGGAGCTCCCGACCGGGTTGCGAGCACGCCGCTGGCGGCGCGCGCGCGACCCACAGGCAGGCAATTAAAGGGCCACGTACAGGTACGTGATTTTGCCTGCCCATGCCATTCTGCCACAGTATATCTGCATGAGGCGGTCGGGAAGCGGTTAACTTCTGTACAAACAGCCTGCTCATACATGGATCGAAATTTCATCTGGTCCCTGCTGAAGCAGATAAATTCCAATCCATGTATGGCCAACTTTAGTTGATAAGGAATTATTGTTTTTCCCTAATGGAACAAATTGGACATCTTATAAGGCCACTTGACGCTTGTAAATGCACGTAACGTGTTTAGGCGCGCCACGTGTTTGCGAGTTAATTCATTTATTTGCCCGGATTAATAATTTATTTTTATCATTAAAATTATGAATGCATAAGCGCTAAACGCGCCTATTGTTAATGCCTATTAAGACGCATTTACACGCATCAAGCTATTTTTCTGGCAAAACGCTGCTGCTCCTGTACATGCTGGCGCCTGGCAGTGGTGTTTTTTTTTTTTGCCTCTAAATGCTTATGTGTGCATGGACAGATAGGCTAATATGCAGGGGCATTTAGAAGCAGAAAAAATAAAAACACCGGACATCCATAGGAGTAGCATTAAAAATGTTGTTGGCACTATATAAAATCCTGTATAATAATAATATCTATTGTGCATGATGCCTTATGCTGCGTACACACGATCAGATTTTCCGACGGGAAATGTTGGATGTGAGCTTGTTTGCGGTAAGTCCAACCGTGTGTATGCTCCATCAGACATTTGTTGTGGGACTTTCCGCCAACAAATGTTGGCTAGCATGTTCTTAAATTTTCCACCAACAAATGTTTGTTGTCAGACTTTCTGATCGTGTGTACACAAGTCCGTCGGAAAAGTCCAAAGTACAAACATGCATGCTCGGAAACAGAAGCGGTCGGTCTTGTAAACTAGCGCTCGTAATGGAGAATGAACATTTGTGACGTGGCAAATTTTGAAATCTCCAAATGCAGCGCACAATTCTCTTCTTCTTTAATGGGATAATAATGAAGCTGCTTTTCTGGTGATACTGATGGAGTTATTGCAAACAAATTTTCAAAGACTTTTTTTTCTAGTGATATCAAGAATAATATTATTATGTTTTTTTTTTTTTTTAATTTGTGCAAGTTACCACAACACCATTATCCCATAGTTTTTAAGAACAAAGATACAACTATGTTGGTGTCCCTTGTTAATTTTACATTGTATTTTTTGAAATGTAACTGCCTACTCCCAAACTGTCATTTGAAGTAAAACATATAGCAAGGTATTATTCTCCACAATGTTTTTATTGTGCATTAGAAAAAAAAAAAAGAATTAGACATGCTATCTGCCAATAGAAAATAACCAAAAAGTGCATTCTATGCATCCAAAAATATCGAAAATTTACCAAATCAAATCATTATTTAACCCAAAAAAAATGTCAAAGCAATAACTCCAAGGCCAATAATAAATAACACGTTATCTCCTCTGATTCCGCAACATTGCTTGTTGACGAACGGCCGTTCAGAAACGAACTGAAAAGCATGAAATGAAAAAAGAGAAATTAAAAACGGAAAAAAAAAGCGCGAATCAACACTCACCAAACTTCTACTAACACGAAATTAGCAGAAGGAGCCCAGAGGGTGGCGCTAAAGAGCTGAAAAAACACGTAGTATGTCTAGTACGTCACTATGTTCATAATTGTTGGCCAACATTTGTGTGACCGTGTGTATGTAAAGGCCCATACACACGATCAGACTTTTTGACAACAAACATGCAAATTAAATGTTTTGGACCAACATCCGACCGTGTGTACGCTCCATCGGACCAACTTTTTCAGTTTTCATCTGACTTTTGTTGGCTGTGCGAACGGACCAACTTTCTGCCAACAAAAGTCTGATGGAGCAAAGTCCGATCATGTGTACAGAAAACCATAGGACTTGGACTCAGAACCAATGCAAAAGATCAGACAACAATACAGAAGTTGACCAAAGGTGGCGGTAAAGAGCAGAAAAACCACGTGATTTGGTGAAAGTTGGCTGAAAAAGTCCTGCTATGTGTATGCAATACAAGTTCAGGGCAGACGCCCTTTGTACAAAAATCCACGGGAAAGTTTGTACAAAGTCCTATCGTGTGTATAAGGCTTAACACAAGTTTAAACCAAAACCCTTCGGACAAAATTTCACAGCTTTGTTGTCGGAAAGTCCGATCGTGTGTATGAGGCATAAGGGTTTTTTGCTTTAAACTGTTGGTTTTGGGTTCTGAGAAATTTATTTATTTTTGTATTTTGATTGCACTAAGTGGACATTTGCTTTTTTTCAGCCTATGTAATTATGTAAATATTGCACAGTTTCATTGCGTTGATCAGTTCATACAACTGAATCACTAAAGCCAGCCATACATGGATCGAAATTCGGACAGTTCAGCAAGGACCAGCTGAGTTAAACTCCATGTTCGGGCAGGCTGGTTGTACAGAAGTCAATCTAAAGCCTCATACACACGATCGGACTTCAAACTAATTTTTCCATGGATTTTTGTCCAAAGGGCGTTGGCCGTGAACTTGCTATGCATACACACAGCAGGACTTTTTCAGCCAACTTTCACCAAATCACGTGGTTTTTCAGCTCTTTACCGCCACCTTTTGGTCAACTTCTGTATTGTTGTCTGATCTTTTGTATTGGTTCTTAGCATACGTGTTTGTACTTTGGACTAAAGTCCTATGGACTTGTGTACACACGATAGGATTTTCACCATAGGACTTTTGTTGCCGGAAAGTTTGACTGTTTGCACAGCCAGCATTTGTCCGATGAAAACCGAAAAAGTTTGTCCGATGGAGCGTACACACGGTAGGATGTTGCCTTAACACAGGTAATTTGCATGTTTGTTGTCAAAAAGTCCTATCGTGTGTATGGGCCTTAACCCAGCGGGAAGGATTCCCACATCTGGTGTGTCAATGGGGGAATCAAGTCATTTTTTATCTTCGTTCAACTCTCTGGTTGAACAAAAAAAAATGAATATTGTATGGGCTGCCTTAGTTGTAGATGTTAACACACATTTATTCCTTTTCTTGTTTGTTGGTTTTAATAGCCCTGGTGTATTATAAAAAAAAAAATTCTTCCTGTTTAGTTTTGTGGCCTTTTTGTTGTTTAACCGGCAGGTGTCACCTGTGCTGCTCCGGTTTCTGAAGGCCTGCAAAAATAACTTTTGAGCACAACAAAAAAGCAGTTATGCAATCATTCTATAAAAGCAAAAGTGAGACTAGACAATTTGGTGATACGTTACTGATTAAATTATGACAAGCTTGTTGATCTCCACTTTTAATAGTAAAATGAATCATGCAGCATCTGTCAATTTTCTGGAAACAAAATAATAATTTTACATTAGTTTCTGTTAATGTATATGGATCACTTGGTAAATATTAAAAAAAGTAGGGCTGTTACTGATTAAAATTTTCATGTTCGATTAATCAATATTTTTTAATCGATTAATCGACTAATTTCGATTAATTATAACGGACATACAATTTTTTTTGTTAAACTTTAAGAAAATATTCACATCTGCCCCCATACTGTAATGTCCACGTCTGACCCCAAACTGTAATGTCCACATCTGCCCCCAAACTGTAATGTCCACATCTGCCCCCATATTGTAATGTCCACATCTGCCCACATACTGTAATGTCCACATCTGACCCCAAACTGTAATGTCCACATCTGACCCCAAACTGTAATGTCCACATCTGCCCCCAAACTGTAATGTCCACATCTGACCCCAAACTGTAATGTCCACGTCTGACCCCAAACTGTAATGTCCACATCTGCCCCAAAACTGTAATGTCCACATCTGACCCCAAACTGTAATGTCCACATCTCCCCCATACTGTAATGTCCACATCTGCCCCCATACTGTAATGTCCACATCTGCCCCCATACTGTAATGTCCACATCTGACCCCAAACTGTAATGTCCACATCTCCCACATACTGTAATGTCCACATCTGCCCCCATACTGTAATGTCCACATCTCCCCCATACTGTAATGTCCACATCTCCCCCATACTGTAATGTCCACATCTGACCCCAAACTGTAATGTCCACATCTCCCCCATACTGTAATGTCCACATCTCCCCCCATACTGTAATTTCCACATCTCCCCCCATACTGTAATGTCCACATCTGCCCCCATACTGTAATTTCCACATCTCCCCCATACTGTAATGTCCACATCTGCCCCCATACTGTAATATCCACATCTGCCCCCAAACTGTAATGTCCACATCTGCCCCCAAACTGTAATGTCCACATCTGACCCCATACTGTAATGTCCATATCTGACCCCATACTGTAATGTCCACATCTGCCCCCAAACTGTAATGTCCACATCTGACCCCATACTGTAATGTCCATATCTGACCCCATACTGTAATGTCCACATCTGCCAACATACTGTAATGTCCACATGTGACCCCAAACTGTAATAGTCCACATCTGACCCCATACTGTAATGTCCACATCTGACCCCATACTGTAATGTCCACATCTGCCAACATACTGTAATGTCCACATCTGACCCCAAACTGTAATGTCCACATCTGCCCCCATACTGTAATATCCACATCTGCCCCCAAACTGTAATGTCCACATCTGACCCCATACTGTAATGTCCACATCTGCCCCCAAACTGTAATGTCCACATCTGACCCCATACTGTAATGTCCATATCTGACCCCATACTGTAATGTCCACATCTGCCCCCAAACTGTAATGTCCATATCTGACCCCATACTGTAATGTCCACATCTGCCCCCATACTGTAATATCCATATCTGACCCCATACTGTAATGTCCACATCTGACCCATACTGTAATATCCACATCTGACCCCAAACTGTAATGTTTGTAATGTCATATATTTTTATGCAATTATGCAATGTTATGATCCAAATATATATATTTTTACCTGTTCTATACCATTGATATGTATTGTATACATCCCCCATGTTATTAAACATGTTTTTCTAATAATATACCCCCACAATGTCAAGGGCAACATTTAAAGTCCCAATCCCCTTTCTTATTTTATAGACATAAAAAGACCAACAATTAAAAAAAATATATACATTTTTTTACTGTCTGCTATAAAACATATCCAATAAAAATAATAAAAAAAAATCAAATCTCTTCACCAATTTAGGCCAATGTGTATTCTGCTACATATTTTTGGTAAAAAAAAATCCCAATAGGTGTTAATTGATTGGTTGCGTCTACAAACTATGGGATATTTTTATGAAATTTTTTTTTTTTAATAGTAATGGTGGTGATCAGCGTTTTTAAGCGGGATTGCGATATTGCGGCAGACAGTCGGCACACATAACTGACACTTTTGGCAATTTTTAGGGACCAGTGACACTAATACAGTGATCCGTGCTAAAAAATATGCACTGTCACTGTACTAATGACACTGGCTGGGAAGGGGTTAACATCAGGGATGATCAAAGAGTTAAATGTGTTCCTTGCGGGTGTTTTACTAAACTCTGGGAGGTGCTTGTACTAGGGGAAGGCATAAATCCATGTGCCTGATTTGCAGGAACACAGGATCAATGCCTTCGCTGACAAACGGCAATCTGCCTTGTTTACATAGGCAGACTGCCGTGTGTAACAAACAATTGCTGGGTGCCCACTGACATTAAGGCATCAAGCTGCTCATTTTTGTGTTGTCTCCATTTGTAAAAATATATAAATAAAAATATGGTACATCCCAGTATGGGAAACATATGACTCATGCCCCTTCCTCACACAGGCCATCCTGGAGATTGGCTACTCATGCACCCAGTTCAATCACATGTTGTAGGGAGAGAGTCTTCAGCCCTGCATAGGTTCCTAGTTTCTACTTAACCACTTCAATACTGGGCACTTAAACACCTTCCTGCCCAGACCAATTTTCAGCTTTCAGCGCTGTTGCACTTTGAATGACAATTGCGTAGTCATACAACACTGTACCCAAACTAAATTTTTATCATTTTTTTCCCACAAATAGAGCTTTCTTTTGGTGCTATTTGATCACCTTTTTATTTTTTGCTAAACAAATAAAAAAAGATCGAAAATTTTGAAAAATAATATGTTTTTTTTTGTTTCAGTATCAAAACTTTGTAAATAAGTAAGTTTTCTCCTTCACTGATGGGCACTGATGGGGCTGCACTGATGGGCACTGATAAGGCGGCACTGATGGGCACTGATGAGGTGGCACCATTGAAGTGGCACTGATGAGGTGGCATTGATATGTGGCACTGATAGGCGTCACTGATGGGCACTGATAGGTGGCACTGATGGGCGACACGGATGGGCACTGATAGGTGGCACAAATTGGTACTGATAGCTGGCACGGATTGGCATGGATAGGCGGCATGGATGGGCATAGATAGGCGGCACAGATGAGCATGGATGGGCACTGATAGGCGGCATTGATGGGCACTGATAGGTGGCACGGATGGGCACTAATAGGTGGCACGGATGGGCACTGATAGGCGGGATTGTATTGTATTGTATTCTACTGATGGATGCCAATCAGTGCCAAACAATAATGCATGCCAATCAGTGATGCCTATTGTATACCACGTGATCAGCTGTGTCCAATCACAGCTGATCATGAACTAAACACACTTGCCAGATATCGGCATTCCTTTGCTCATGCTGTCACAGTGTAAAAGGAAATATATACACTGATAATTAGGGCACTAATGATCATTGTCCTGATTATCAGTGCAGCCCCAACAAAGCCCACCAGTGCTGCCTATAAGTGCCCATAAGTGCTGCCAATCACTGCTGCCAATTAGTGCTGCCTATCAGTGCCCATCAGTGCTGCCAGTCACTGCTGCCCATCAGTGCTGCCAATCAGTGCCCTTCAGTGCTGCATATCATTGCCCATTAGTGCTGCCATCACTGCTGCCTTTCAGTGCCCATTAGTGCTACCAATCAGTGTCCATCACTGCTGCCAATCAGTGCCCATCAATGCTGCCTATCAGTACCAATCAGTGCTGCCTATGAGTGACCATCAGTGCTGCCAATCAGTGCCCATCAGTGCTGCCAATCAGTACCCAGCAGTGCTGCCAAACAGTGCCCATCAGTGCTGCCAATTACTGCTGCCAATCAGTGCCCATCAGTGCTGCCAAACAGTGCCCATTAGTGCTGTCTATTAGTGCCCATCAGTGCTACCAATCAGTGCTGCCAAACAGTGCCCATCAGTGCTGCCAATTACTGCTGCCAATCAGTGCCAATCAGTGCTGCCAAACAGTGCCCATTAGTGCTGCCTATCCATTCCCATTAGTGCTGCCTATCCGTGCCCATCAGTGCTGCCTATCAGTGCCCATCAGTGCTTACAATCAGTTCCCATCAGTGCCAATCAGTGCTGCCAGTCTGTGCCAATTGTGCTGCCAATCAGTGCCTCCTCATCAGTCCTGCCTCTCAGTGCCCATCAATGCCACCTATCAGTGCCCATCAATGGCGCCCTTACAGTGCCCATCAGTGCTGCCTATCAGTGCCACATATCAGTGAAGCTTCATCAGTGCCTCCTCATCAGTGCCCACCAGTGCCGCATCATCCTCTGCCCTGCTGACCCCATCCTATGTCCTGCTTACCCAATCATCTGCTCCATTGACCACATATGTGGCAATCACGTCTCAGGGTGTGATGAGGAAGCCACAGCTGTTCACTGTAAACAGCTGCAGGTTCCTCATCAGACCCTGAGACAAGAATGGTAAACTGTGGTTGGGGTGGGACAAATTTAGATGGGGGTGCCTAATTTTAGTCTTACCTAGGGCAGCACAAACAAAAACTAAAATTGCCACTGTGTATGCCAAAGAAATTGCTTTTAGTATCAAACTCACTACTATATAAGGCTTTCTTCTTCTTCTTTTTGATGAATGAAGAAATGATCTGAGGATCTGATTAATGATGAGGCCTCAATGTAGTCTTTTATAGGCTTTCTAACATTTAATTGGCTTTTTTGATCATTCTCCGGAAGTGGTTAAATAAAAGACAGTTTTTTGGCATGATCAGTCATATTTTCAATATCAATGCCAATATTTCACAATTTCTGCCAAGGTATGCAAACTTTTGAGCACAACTGTAAGTGGGGACTCACATTTACTACTAGGCAGCGCTTTTAAAACATTTACACATATAATTTTAAGTTTGACCACACAGTGTCGAAAAATTCGGAGTTGCTACCTGCTTGTGTGTGTGAGTATAACCTGGAGTGTCCGGGAGGCTGAGGCCTTTAGCGGGGTGGAGGGAGGAACAGAGGACTTGATACAACCAACATTCTCTGCAGGGGTTGAGCTACAGTTGTAATTGTTTGTCAGTGATGACTCTTTCTGTAACTAGAAAAGAAAAAAAAAAAAATAATGACAATGAAAAGTCTTTGTTAAAACTAGCAATAAACTTTGGGTGGGGGGAATAGCTGAAAATGGGTTTTAAAGAGTCCCTTCTGCTGTGATAGTCCTCTACTGATTGTACATAACTCTAGGTCAAATGGCTGTAATTCTGGCTTATAATTACTGTTATTCAAAGGAGTGGGAACTGGCTCAGCTGATACTTTATTCCCAACCCTGACTGAATATTTGTTTTTGGTAAATAAACTTTTTGGTGAAAAATTGTGATCACCTTAAACTAAACTCTGTAGCAAAACATAAAATATATTTTTTTCCACACAGGAAATGTTGACATCTATGAATAACTAATGCACGGCCACATATTTGCATATAAGCACTAAATGCAAAACTTCAGCAGTGGAGTCTGTTCTTGAAAAGATAAACAGTAAAACCTTGGTTTGAGAGTAACTTGGTTTGAGAGCATTTTGCAAGACAAGCAAATCTTTTTTATACATTTTGAATTGATAAACAAGCGATGTCTTGATATACAAGTAGCGTCACATCACAACTGAGTATAAAAGAGAAGAGAGGCGCCTCTAAGTGTAGCAATATGGTTACATTTAATGAAGGTACAACATTTAGCAACTCACATGGTTGATGATTGACGTCATCCCTTCCATGCTGTGCTCCACGAGCGGTTCAAGCCTCGCTTTCAGATCGCTCTACTGCAGAGGCGGCTCTCTAATTAGGCAAATTAGGCGGCCGCCTTAGGCCTCGCACTCCCAGGGGCCTCGCGGCCGCCTAATTTGCCTGACGTGTGTGGGAGTTGGAGGGAATGTCCCCCAGTCGGTGTCCCCAGGGCCGTCTGTCTGCCCGCTACTACTTTTACCCCTGCCAGGGGCGGACTGTTCAATTCAGCACTGCCAGGGGTGACGTCCCAGGGTCAGTGGCTCCATGTACTCCCCTCTCCCAACTCCTCCCCTTCTGCCAGGCTCTGTGGATCTCCTGCCATGTGCAGAGCCCAGCTAATGCCAGCAGCGGCTGAGCAGCTCTCACTCTGCTCCACTCTCCAGGATGAATGTCTGTAATGGAGGACCTGCCAATGACAGACCAGGCACCCAGCGATCATTGGGGAGACTGTCTGCTGCCGGAGCTTCCAGGTACAGAATGATGACGGTCCTGCCCGATACTGACATATTCCGTGACGTCACCCCTGACCGAGGGAGCTCTGATAATCACTACTGCCAGCCGCCTCACACACAGCCCTGATGATATATATGCCATCTGGCATATCATGGCACCTACTGACCCCCTGTGATCACCAAAATTCGAGAAACTGTGAATTCATAGTTCATAGGATTTAAGGCTCCTAATATATGCAATTTGTACAGTTATTTTTTTATCGCTTGAATTATTTTTCCGGTTTTGGGCGTGAGTCGGGCCTGATGTTTAAGATTTGCCTAAGGCCTCACAAAACCTAGAGCCGCCTCTGCTCTACTGCAGGGTAGTCTTCCCGGTCACGATTGCAGACTGACAGCGGTGAGAGCCGGCGGTGCGGAGGATGGTCTATGTGAACAGCTTTCCTCCAGATGCCCGCATACTTAAATGTGCCTATTTTAATCATCAACCATGTTATTTGCTAAATGTTGTACCTTCATTAAATGTAACCTTTTACTACACTTAGAGGAGCCTCTCTTCTCTTTTATACACTGTAGCTCCTGCTGGATTTTGTTTCTAATACAGGGGGTCCCTGAGTTACGAACCCGTTAGGGACTTTCCTCCTGTTTGTAATTCGGAAATGTTCATAAGTCGGCCGTGCATCCGTCGAATGCCGTTCTGCGCATGCGCGCCAAATTACAGACATTTACGTAATTTTCCGTCATTTTCCGAGGCTCTGTCTGGCCGCGCATGCGCAGAACGGCCAATGTCCATGCAGAACGGCAGAGGGTCCCCGCATCGCCGGGGTGGGTAAGTAGGAGTGGTTCGTAGGTCAGGAGTTCGTAAGTCGGGGACCCCCTGTACCCTTGTGGAAGCCTCGATTTGTGGATGGACATTTTATGGTTACACAACTTATCACATTGCTATAATCTTTTTATATGGACTATAAATGGAAGGACTTATAAATAAATGGTTGTGGAACGAATCATCTGAGTTTCGATTATTTCTTATGGGGAAATTCCCTTTGATATACGAGTGCTTTGGATTACAAGCATGTTTTTGGAACAATCATAATCCAAGGTTTTACTTACAGTATCTCACAAAAGTGAGTACACCCCACACATTTTTGTAAATATTTTATTATATCTTTTCATGGGACAACACTGAAGAAATGACACTTTGCTACAATGTAAAGTAGTGAGTGTACAGCTTGTATAACAGTGTAAATTTTCTGTCCCCTCAAAATAACCCAACACACAGCCATTATTGTCTAAACCGCTGGCAACAAAAGTGAATACACCCCTAAGTGAAAACGTCCAAATTTGGCCCAATTAGCCAATTTACCCTCCCTGGTGTCATGTGACTTGTTAGTGTTACAAGGTCTCAGGTGTGAAAGGAGAGCAGGTGTGTTAAATTTAGTGTTATCACTCTCACTCTCTCATACTGGTCACTGGAAGTTCAGCATGGTACTTCATGGCAAAGAACTCTCTGAGAATCTGAAAAAAAGAATTGTTGCTCTACAACAAGATGGCCTAAGCTATATGAAGTTTGCCAAGACACTGAAACTGAGCTGCAGCACGGTGGCCAAGACCATACAGCAGTTTAACAGGGCAAGTTCCACTCAGAACAGACCTCACCATGGTCGACCAAAGGAGTTGGGTGCATGTGCTCAGCCTTATAGGTTGTCTTTGGGAAATAGACGTATGAGTGCTGCCAACCTTGCTGCAGAGGTTGAAGGGGTGGGGGGTAAGCCTGTCAGTGCTCAGACCATACACCGCACACTGCATCAAATTGGTCTGCATGGCTGTCGTCCCAGAAGGAAGCCTTTTCTAAAGATGATACACAAGAAAGCCTGCAAACAGTTTGCTGAAGACAAGCAGACTAAGGACATGGATTACTGGAACCATGTCTTGTGGTCTAAAGAGACCAAGATAAACTTATTTGGTTCAGATGGTGACAAGCGTGTGTGGCGGAAACCAGGTGAGGAGTACAAAGACAAGTGTATCTTGCCTACAGTCAAGCATGGTGGTGGGAGTGTCATGGTCTGGGGCTGCATGAGTGCGTAATTCCGTTTATAATAAAAAAGTTTTAATGTAGCTGGAACACTTACATTTGGTAGATCAAACAAGCACTATAAGAAAACATGTGGCAGCAGTGGAGTCCTGGTCCAGTTTTTTGTAGATTCCAAGTGTCCATCTACCCCTGTTGTCCATACAACACAAGCCTGTTTGACTCATAGAACGTATGTTCTTTTGGGTTCAAATGCTTTGGTAAGCCTTCTATTTATCGGTGGTGGTTCCCCTCACTCCAGCCATACATTTATGTTCACCGTTTGGATGTCAGCATGAAGTCTATGAACTTTTCGTTTATTTTCTTTTGAAACAGTGTCACTCTGTTTTTGGCACTCTATGGACATTTTATTGCCTGTATGCATGGATCATCACATTTGTTTATCGTTTCACTATTATTTTAGTATTAAGAGTATTTGATGTGTGGGCTCACTACCCATATTTAATTTCATCACGTTAAGATTATTCACTTGGCTTGAAATTTTCACAGAGCGATACACTATTGGTTTCTTTACAATAAAATATTTACAAAAATGTGAGGGGTGTACTCACTTTTGTGAGATAATGTATATACTAAATTGATACAGGCATCTCTACAATATGGCATAGTGAAGGACACATGATTATTTAATTTCGAAAAAAGGAATAAAGAATTAAATATATTTGCTCCATGTACAGATATTAGACAGTTTGAATCTGGTTTGTAAAGATTTGATTTTGAAGGTGAATTCATGGCACATTAAATTAAAATGTTTATATGTTAGTGAGTCTCCATTTAGGCATTTGTGCATGAGCTTCAACGGTGGGTGGGATAGGTTACCCCACATTTTTATTTCTGTTGGAGAGGTCTGCTCACTTCCTGTCTAGTAAAACATCAGCAGGTTGTTAGCAAGACAGGAAGTGAAGGTAATTCTCTCTAATGCCGCGTACACACGACCAGACTTTCCGGCAGACTAGGTCCAATGGGATCAGTCCGTCGGACATTCTGATCGTGTGTGGGATAATCTGATCGTTTTTATAAAAAATCAGGCGGACCTAGAAATAGAACATGTTTTAAATCAGTCCGACGGACTCAATTCCTATCGGGAAAAGCATTCGTCTGTATGCTGGTCCGATGGACCAAATACGACGCAAGAGCAGCTATTGAACTTCCTTTTTTAGTCCCGTCTTACGTCATCACGTTCAAAACGAACAGAATTTTGAACAGACTTAGTCCGTTCGTGTGTGGGCAAGTCCGTTCGTTCGGAAGTCCGTTGGAACTCCGTTGAATGTCCGTCGGGAAGACCGTCGGACCTAGTCTGCCGGAAAGTCCGGTCGTGTGTACGCAGCATAACAGAGCCCCAGATAGCAATAAAAACCTGATCAGAGTTCTAACAGCAGAGAGTGAACTGAGGCATGGCACTAGCATTGGTGTTATGAGACATTCAGCACCCATGTCTGGAACAGGTCACAAGAGCTGTACTATGTATGAAAATAAAAAAAAGGTAAGTTCACCTTTTTTAAGAAATGGAAAAGCAAACTAACTCCACATATCCTGATCCTGGCCATCCCACCAGACCCTGCTGCCCCCCAGTCCGAGCATGTGACTAAACTGACCAATGAGAAATACTTCTTTCTTCTGAGACACCTTACTGAAAGAAAGGCCTCAGATGCACTGACCATGCTATGAGTATGGCTTCGGCTGAAACGCTTTAGCATCTTTTGTATTCTGCCATTGCTGTTGTGCAACAATAAAGTCTATTGATGAAGAAGCTATCGAGTTGCGGGTGTTGTGTCGAATACTGTCCCCCGTCGGATTGTGGCCATCCTGTACTGCACTTGCGCAGTACGGAGGACAAGGAGACGCTGAAGGTCTCCGAAGATGAATGGCGTCTGCGCACTGAGTCCAGGTTAAAGGCCCACCATCCAAGTGGACATAGAGTTAGAATAAAAAATTGCGGAGCAAAGCGAGGCTGTGCCCGAAGCGCGGCGAGCGAAGCGTGGCGAACGAAGCGTGGCGAACGAAGCGAGCCATGCGAGGGGCCCTGTTACTAAGTGCTACCGTATGTCCACTTGGATGGTGGGGGTTGAACCTGGACTCAGTGCGCAGACGCCATTCATCTTCGGAGACTTTCGGAGTCTCCTTGTCCTCCGTACTGAGCAAGCGATGCGTCTGCGGACACTATCCGATGGGGGGACAGTTTTTGGCAGAACAACGGCTCATGTCTATTATGTATCAACTGTGAATGTTACAGCCAGGCACTGACACTCTTCAGATATAGCAGTAGAACTTGGGTGAGTTATTTTTGTATTATGATGGATACTCACTCTGGGGCTGTATATTGTGATGTAAGGTGTATGGACCACTGCACCTATGGCACAGACCTTCATAACCACTATGTGCAGTGGGTTCTGGAGGAGTGACCATGATATTTGGAGTTAATTCACCTTTTCATTTTTGTGAAAAAGGCAAAGTTACCCCTTAGGGCCCATTCACACAAGAACGTGGTAAGGGAACGGCACATTCCTTGTACGTTTCCCACACTGCACGTGAGCGCACTGCCCTTGATGTTCGCAGGTGGCAATTAAATGTTAATGGCATTACAAACGCATCTTGCAAATGTAGCATGTTCGCAGCCACCAAACCGCATGTAACTGCAGTACTATGCGGTTGGGTGCGGCACAATCTAAAATAGTAGCGTTTGCACTACTTTTTACACGTTCTGGAACATTTTCAAGCCTATTGAAATGAATGGGCTGTCAAAGCCAGAACCCCTGGGACCACACAGGAACGTGCCTTCCAGTATAAATCTGCCCTTAAAGAACTCTTTTACACCAGTTTGAAGAAAGCCTGCATGAAACTACTTTAAAGCCGAGGTAACGATATACAGACAAAAAAAAAACAACTGTAAACCTAGTAAAATGATCATTCCCATGATTGAATTTTAATTTGGCTGCAATTTTTCCCCTTGATATTACTCAAACCCTAATAGCACATTTTATCTGTTCTAATGACACAGTTAAAGTATTGTTCTGATTTCTTGCTCATTTTACTGAATTCAAGCTTCTTCGGGTGTAACGGTGAGTCAGGAGAGCAGCTGGCCTGGGGATACACAAGCAGTCACCTTCATGCCTCTAGCTCGATGTTTTACAACGTGTGCCCAGCGTCTAACCTTCTGTTTAACTATTGCTTGCTGTCAATAAATATGATTTTATGAAGGCTGCATTAATATATATGTGCACAGTTTATAACTGGTTGCATCACCTCTATAATGAACAGGTTCATTTTGCCTGTGCCTGTTTTTTATCACACTTGGTCTTCCAATCCTGTAGTAGTACAGAAGATTAACCCTGATAGGTGTTTCGGACAAACCCAAAAAAAAAGAAAAGAATAAAAAACCTCCAAAGACCTGTATTTAAATAGAATAAAAAATGTTGCAACAAATGTAGTTAGTAAAAGTGTACAAAAGTCATAGCTATCTCATTGTATATTCTTTTAAGTTTAAGTATGTCTGGTTTTATTCAGATTAAGCGTGACCTAATGCTCCTTACACACGATCGGAAATTCCGCCAGCAAAAGTCCAATGTGAGCTCTTGGTCGGAAATTCCAACCGTGTGTATGCTTCATCGGACTTTTGAGATGATTGAGAGCAGGTTCTCTATTTTTCGGTCGGAAAAAGTTCCGATCGTCTGTACCAATTCCATCACGCAAAATTGCTACGCATGCTCGGAAACAATTTGACGCATGCTCGGAAGCATTGAACTTATTTTTCTCGGCTCGTCGTAGTGTTGTATGTCACCGCGTTCTTGACGGTGGAAAGTTCAGAGAACTTTTGTGTGACCATGTGTAAGCAAACCAAGCTTGAGCGGAAAAAAAAATCTCAGACACAGTTGTTGACATCCTTTAATATAAAGGGTAGATATTTTGCGCGTCGGAATTGGTACAGACGATCGGAATTTTCCGATCAGAACTTTTTCCGACCGAAAAATTGAGAACATACTCTCAGTCTTTTGCTGGCTGGAATTCCGCCAGCAAAAGTCCGATGGAACATACACACGGTCGCATTTTAGGACCAAAAGCTAAGACTTTTGCTGGCGGAATTTCCCCTTGTGTGTACGAGGCATTACTGTTAAAGAGGGCTTCCAGATTCCAAAAAGCCCCCTGCCCACACAACCACTGGGCCAGGGCTGTGTGAAAGAGGCCCTTGTTTTTATCAACATGAGGAGAAGGTGCTTTACCAGGAAGGTCCACACCTGGCAAGGGAACCCCCTCATGTTGAGTGCATTAAGCCTGGTATAGTTCAGGGTTGGGGGGTGTATGCTTCCCCTACCCCACTTTCTTGGGGGGGACCTTACTCTTTTCTTTTCTTTTTTTGATTTTTGCATGTGGTTCCCCATCAAAATCCATACCAGATTCAAAGGACCTGGTGTGAATTATGGTGGGAAGCCCTTGCCTTTTTTTTTCTTTTGTGTCAAGTCATAATATAAGAGTCTGATATAGAGAAATTGATTCCCCAGCCACTTTTTAAAAGTATATAACAAAGTGTCCAGGACTGTCATTTCGGTGGAGATTTTCTAAAACTGGTGCATACAGAATTTGATGAGCTGTGCATAGTAACCAATCAGCTTCCATGTTTTATTGTCAAAGCTTAATTGAACAAGCTGAAGTTAGAAGATGATTGGTTACTAAGCATAGCTGCAGCAGATTCTGTGTATGCCAGTTTTCGTAAATCTCCAACTTTGCGTCAATTTAAACACTTTTTCTTTGTAAATGTCAGTTTTGCTGTAGGATTCACAGGCAGGGTCAGGGCTTCTCTGAGATACAGTATCTTACAAAAGTGAGTACACCCCATTACATTTTTGTAAATATGCACCCTTCTTACCTGGGCCAGAAATAGCCAGTGGATGTCTATTATAAAGGAGCTGGCTGGATATGATTCTCCTTTAACCACTTGCCTACTGTGCACTTAAACACCCTTCCTGCCCAGACCAATTTTCAGCTTTCAGCGCTCTCGCTCTTTCAGTGACAATGCAATGCTGTAACCAAATGAATTTTTTATCATTTTGTTCGCACAAATAGAGCTTTAGTTTGGTGGTATTTATTCGCGACTCCGTTTTTTATTTTTTGCGATATAAGCGAAAACATAGCGGAAATTTTGAAAAAAAAAACAATATTTTCTCCTTTCTTTTTTAAAAGAAATCCAATAAAATCAAATTTTGTCATAAATTTAAGCCAAAATGTATTCTGCTACATGTTTTTTGTAAAAAAAATTCCGTTAAGTGTATAATAATTGGTTCGCGTGATCACGGACATATGTACGCAAATGATCATGTAAAAGGGGTGTGCAGGTGATCACGGATATATGTGTGCAGATAATCATTGGCACATGTGATTTTAGTGGGACATATGTGAGGGACATGTGTTTTTATTATGTAGGGGCATTGTCAGGGAAATACCAGGCCTCTCCGCCGGGTTCCAGGGTTGCGCACGCGCGGTAGAGCGGCGCAACGAAGGTTACAGGTACGTCGGGTAACGGGTGCGCATGCGCGGGTCCGCGGCACTCGGGTATCTGTCACAACCCAGCCTGTACGCCTCACCGCTGTGCGCGGCGCTGACAGAAGACGAGTGCGCATGCGCACTCGCTCGGGTATCCCACCTGACCATTTACCTGGCCTATAAAAGGCCTTCCCTGTCCGCTTTCAAGTTGCTGGTTTGTTGTCTCTTTTGAGTCCTGTCTCCAAGCCCAGTGTCCTGTATCCTGTATCCTGTATCCTGTATCCTGTATCCTGTATCCTGTACCCCGTACCCTGTACCTTGCATCTACCTGACTACCAGTGCCGACCCGGAATCCGTCTGACTACCGCTGCCGCTTCTCACCTGTGTTTGAACCTCTGGCTTGCTTCCTGGACTCCTCTACTGCTTGATTACCTGTGCTTGACCCTCGGCCTGTCTACTGGATCCTCCGTGAGTTACCTACCTGTGTTTGACCTCTGGCTTGCCTCCTGGATACCTCTTCTGCCTGATTACCTGTGCTTGACCCTCGGCCTGCCTACTGGACATTCTCTGAGTTACTTACCTGTGTTTGACCCCTGGCTTGCCTTTTGGATACCTCTACTGCCTGATTACCTGTGCTTGACCCCCGGCTTGCCTACTGGACATTCTCTGAGTTACTTACCTGTGTTTGACCCCTGGCTTGCCTTTGGACACCTCTTCTGCTTGATTACCTGTGCTTGACCCCTGGCTTGCCTCCTGGACATTCTCTGAGTCACCTACCTGTGTTTGACCCCTGGCTTGCCTTTGGATACTTCTATTGCCTGGTTGCCTGTGTTTGACCCTCGGCCTGCTTGCTGGACTATCTCCCACTCAGTGTTCTGGACTTGTAGACCTCTCATGCTACCGAGGGTCCTCCTTCAGTATATGCTTGGTTACCTCTACAACCTCTACCTGATCACAGTTCTGCCAGGTGTCTACTCCCAGTGCAGCTTCAGCCTCTCCTGGTCAACGACGCTACTGCACACCACCTGCTACACTCCTGCTGGCAACCCGTGCATCTTTGAGCCCGGTGTCCTCTGTACCCACTCCAGAGGCATCGTGCGCTTAGTCGCAAGGGGAGCAGCTCTCAGCATATCGGCCCGGGTGAGTACCTCTGACAGTACAAACCAGCCAATGTCTGAGGCCGACAGAGCTGGTTCACCCCTTGAGGCCTTATGCCAGCAGGTGACAACCCTTACCCAGGCTGTACAACGCCTCCAAGATGGATACTTTCAGATCGAGGGGCGTCTTCAGCATCTGACTTTATCTCCAAACCAAGTGGACCAGTCACCCCCTGTAGCCAGCACCTCCACTCTTCTATCAACACCTGGAGGTGCCCTCCCTGCCTATGATGTATCCCATCCTGATCCCAGGGTCCCCACACCTGAACGTTTTTCCGGGGACCGAAGGAAATTTCGCTCTTTTAAAAATTCCTGTTTACTACACCTGGCCCTACAACCCAGGACCTTCCAGTTGGAATCCACCAAAGTGGGGTTCATTATCTCTCTCCTTTCTGATGACCCGCAATCCTGGGCACACCATTTGATGGAACAGAAGAGCCCACAGTTGATTTCTGTAGAAACTTTCTTTTCTGCTATGGCAGCACTCTACGAGGACTCCCAACGCACAGGTACGGCTGAATCTACCCTGCATACCCTATCTCAGGGGAGAAGACCTGTAGAGGACTATGTAGTGGATTTCCGCAAATGGGCAGCAGATACTGACTGGAACGAATCTGCCCTAAAATACCAATTTCGTTTAGGGCTATCCGAGTTATTAAAGGATGAACTGGCTCGAGGAGAAATCCCAAGTACCTTCACGGATCTCTGCCAACTTGTTATCAAGCTTGACCGTCGGTTACGAGAACGACGGGCAGAGAGACTGCAGAACCCTCGTCCCACCTGGACGATGCCCCGGGTCCCCCTGGCACCTGCTCCGTCTGGGAACTCTCGCTCCCCTCCTCATGGGGAACCTATGCAGTTGGGCCTGGCACGGTCCCCCCTATCTGCCGAAGAAAGGCTCCGTCGTCGTCAAGCCAATCTCTGCCTCTACTGCGGGGGCACGGGGCACTACCTACAGAAATGCCCCATAAGACCCAGTAAGTGTCTTTCTGGGCCCCTCTCAAGTTCACACTCTGTTGGAGTCCCGCATTTTCATCTGTCTATTCCACTCTCCCTACAGGTAGCGGGAGAGTCTTTCCAGCTGGGAGCCATCCTTGACTCTGGAGCCTGCAGTTGCTTCATGGACCTGACCTTGGCACGACACCTGAACCTCCCTTTAACTACCAAGAAACAACCTCTTCAAATCCAGCTGGCTGATGGCTCTCCACCCTGCTCAGGACCAGTTACCCAGGAAACCGCTCCCATCCTGACCTGCACCAAATCAGGTCATCAGGAACTTTTACGTTTTGACATTATCCATTCTCCCATGTTCCCCATCATCCTGGGGTACCCCTGGCTACTGGCTCACAACCCTCGGGTTGACTGGGTCAACAGGGAAGTGGAGTTCTCCTCCCCTTACTGCTTACAGCACTGCCTTCCGGATCAACCCGCAGCACCTCTTACTCATCTTGCCATGCAACCCAGTGCCAAGGACCTGCAACACGTCCCAACACCCTACCAAGACTTCATGGACATTTTCGATGAAAAGAAGGCCGAAGTTCTTCCCCCTCATCGTTCATATGATTGTCCGATTGACCTCCTACCAGGGGCTGAGATTCCCTTCGGAAGGATTTTCCCCTTGTCCGAAACTGAGCTTGAAGCCCTACGGGTGTATATTGACGAAAATCTTGCTAAAGGGTTCATCCAACCATCTTCTTCGCCCGCAGGGGCTGGGATTTTCTTTGTTGAAAAAAAAGACGGTTCCCTCAGACCCTGTGTGGATTACAGAGAACTCAATAAAATTACTATCAAGAACAGGTACCCACTCCCACTCATTCCCGAACTTTTTCAGCGGCTCAGGACTGCCAAGGTGTTTACCAAGCTGGATCTTCGTGGGGCCTACAATTTAGTTAGAATACGCTCTGGGGATGAGTGGAAGACGGCTTTTAGGTCCAGATTCGGCCATTTCGAGTACCTGGTCATGCCGTTTGGACTTTGTAATGCCCCAGCTACCTTCCAGCACCTTGTCAATGACATTTTTCGTGAGTATCTGGATAACTTCCTCATTGTATACCTTGATGATATCTTGATTTTCTCCGATTCCCTAGAAGCCCACCGTCAACATGTCCGGAAAGTTCTCCTCATCCTCCGCAAACACGGGCTCTACGTCAAAGGAGAGAAATGCGAGTTCGAGACTGATACCATCCAGTTCCTGGGCTTTATCATAACCACCGGAGGAGTACTGATGGATCCCCAAAAAGTAAAGGCCATCCAGGATTGGCCTGCTCCCACAGACAAAAGGTCAGTCCAACGTTTTATCGGCTTTGCCAACTTTTATAGACGGTTCATTCAGGGATTTTCTGCTATTGTGTCCCCAATCACCCAACTGACCCGCCAGCAAGTCAAGTTCCAGTGGACTCCCCAAGCGCAGAGCGCTTTTGAGAAGCTCAAGGAACTCTTTTCCTCTGCACCCATCCTACAGCACCCTGACCCTGAACTCCCTTACGTCCTAGAAGTGGACGCTTCAGACTCTGCCTTGGGAGCGATCCTATCGCAGAGAAGTGGCCCAAAGGCCCTCCTCCACCCGGTCGCCTTTGCCTCCCGAAAACTAAATCCTCCTGAAAAGAATTATGATGTAGGCGACCGGGAATTACTTGCGATTAAGTTCGCTCTCGAGGAATGGAGATACCTGCTAGAAGGAGCTTCCCAACCCATCCTCATCTTCACTGACCACCGCAATTTGGAGTACCTCAGGGCTGCAAAACGCCTTAGACCCAGGCAGGCCCGCTGGGCCTTGTTCTTCTCCCGATTTAATTTCCACATCACTTACCGTCCTGGCTCCAAGAATGGCAAGGCAGATGCTTTATCCCGTATGTTTCTGGACACTGAATCCTCTAAAGAACCTGCTACTATCCTGTCTGCCCATAATTTCCTCCATGCCATTCAGCCTGACTTGACTACAGCCCTCAAACAGGCTTCCAACCAGTTCTCATCCCCCACATTACCTTTTCTTGAAAGGAAGCAGGATCTGCTCTGGGCCCATGCCCGAATCTTTGTTCCTCCTCCTGTCAGACTCCAAGTCCTGCAGACCCTTCATGACCACAAGATGTCCGGCCACTTCGGAGTACAGAAAACCGTGGACCTGGTAGGTCGATCTTACTGGTGGCCGGGCTGGAGGAAGGACTGTCAGGAATACGTCCTCTCTTGCAACACTTGTCAAAGGAACAAGGGGTCCAACACTAAGTCCTGGGGTCTGTTACGTCCATTATCTGTTCCGGAACGTCCATGGAAGGAGATTTCCATGGACTTCATCGTGGACTTACCCCCCTCAGATTCCTTTACCACGATTCTGGTTGTCATTGACCGTCTCTCAAAGATGGCTCACTTCCTTCCCATGAAAGGTACCCCTTCGGCTTCTGCTACCACTGACATCTTCATCAGAGAGATTATAAGGTTACACGGAGTTCCAGCTAACATCACCTCTGACCGAGGGGTACAGTTCACCTCCAGGTTCTGGAGGGACCTCTGCAAATCCCTTGAAATCAGGACTTCCATGTCTTCAGCATACCATCCCCAATCCAACGGTCAAACTGAACGCACTAATCAGACCCTCGAGCAATACCTGAGGTGTTTTTGTTCTTACTCCCAAGATGACTGGTCAGGCTTACTACCCTACGCGGAGTTTGCCTATAATAATTCTTTACATTCTGCCATTAATCAGACGCCCTTCTGGGCAAACTACGGTTATCACCCTTCCTTTCTTCCAGATTCCATTCCAGATGTCTCTACTCCAGCTGCACAGGACCTAGTCAAAAATATCCAAGACAACTTCCTCCGGATCCAACAGGCCATGAAGGAAGCACAGAAGGGTTATGAGGTACAGTACAACCGGGGCAGGAAGGAATGCCCGCCTTTCCAGATTGGTGAGAAAGTTTGGTTATCAACCGCTAATTTAAAACTCCCTTGTCCTTCTCGGAAATTGGGTCCCAGGTTCATCGGCCCCTTTGAGGTCAAGAGAGTGATCAATCCAGTGGCCTTTGAACTAGATCTCCCCAGTTCCTATAGGATTCATCCAGTTTTTCATGCCTCTTTGCTTAAACCCGTAATTGCCAATTCTTTCCCTGATAGGCAGACGCCACTTCCTCCTCCCATCACCATCCAAGGAGAGGAAGAATTCGAGGTTGAGAAAATTCTGGATCTCCGAAGAAGAAGAGGTCAGGTTCAATATCTGGTTAAATGGAAAGGGTATCCCCCAGAGGACTGCTCCTGGGAGCCATCCGAAAACATTCATGCCCCTCGTTTAATCCGAGAATACCACCAAAGACATCCTGAAGTGGGCATCCGGAGGCTGCCCTTAGGAGGGGGGCACTGTCAGGGAAATACCAGGCCTCTCCGCCGGGTTCCAGGGTTGCGCACGCGCGGTAGAGCGGCGCAACGAAGGTTACAGGTACGTCGGGTAACGGGTGCGCATGCGCGGGTCCGCGGCACTCGGGTATCTGTCACAACCCAGCCTGTACGCCTCACCGCTGTGCGCGGCGCTGACAGAAGACGAGTGCGCATGCGCACTCGCTCGGGTATCCCACCTGACCATTTACCTGGCCTATAAAAGGCCTTCCCTGTCCGCTTTCAAGTTGCTGGTTTGTTGTCTCTTTTGAGTCCTGTCTCCAAGCCCAGTGTCCTGTATCCTGTATCCTGTATCCTGTATCCTGTATCCTGTACCCGGTACCCTGTACCTTGCATCTACCTGACTACCAGTGCCGACCCGGAATCCGTCTGACTACCGCTGCCGCTTCTCACCTGTGTTTGAACCTCTGGCTTGCTTCCTGGACTCCTCTACTGCTTGATTACCTGTGCTTGACCCTCGGCCTGTCTACTGGATCCTCCGTGAGTTACCTACCTGTGTTTGACCTCTGGCTTGCCTCCTGGATACCTCTTCTGCCTGATTACCTGTGCTTGACCCTCGGCCTGCCTACTGGACATTCTCTGAGTTACTTACCTGTGTTTGACCCCTGGCTTGCCTTTTGGATACCTCTACTGCCTGATTACCTGTGCTTGACCCCCGGCTTGCCTACTGGACATTCTCTGAGTTACTTACCTGTGTTTGACCCCTGGCTTGCCTTTGGACACCTCTTCTGCTTGATTACCTGTGCTTGACCCCTGGCTTGCCTCCTGGACATTCTCTGAGTCACCTACCTGTGTTTGACCCCTGGCTTGCCTTTGGATACTTCTATTGCCTGGTTGCCTGTGTTTGACCCTCGGCCTGCTTGCTGGACTATCTCCCACTCAGTGTTCTGGACTTGTAGACCTCTCATGCTACCGAGGGTCCTCCTTCAGTATATGCTTGGTTACCTCTACAACCTCTACCTGATCACAGTTCTGCCAGGTGTCTACTCCCAGTGCAGCTTCAGCCTCTCCTGGTCAACGACGCTACTGCACACCACCTGCTACACTCCTGCTGGCAACCCGTGCATCTTTGAGCCCGGTGTCCTCTGTACCCACTCCAGAGGCATCGTGCGCTTAGTCGCAAGGGGAGCAGCTCTCAGCATATCGGCCCGGGTGAGTACCTATGATCTCCAGGAGACACACGTGGATTGATTTACTTAAGGTGGGGGTCCCTAGAGAGGAAATAGATGGGATTTCTACACCAGCCTTGCTTAAGAAGTGGAAGCAAGTGGTTGGGAATGGTAGATTCAGTCACATTAAGTGTTTCTCTTGCCATAAAATGGGGCACTTTGCAAAAATGTGCCATGCTGTGAAGACTAGACAACAGCAGGCCTATGTTCTTTCCAGGACAGCATGGAGAGACATGCAAGTTTATTTGTTACAGTGGAATCAATGCCTTTCCGTGAAAGTGTTTCAATGGCAACAGTGGCACCCTACAATAGTTTTGCAGTTAGAAATGGGCAGATAAATGTGAGCAGTGAGCTATGTTATTGGGACAGTTGGAAGGAACATATAATCTGCTTTGTCTCTTACTCTTTTCAGGTACTGAGCATCGAGAGGTGGAGCAGGCAGAGCAGATGACCATGCTAGATGGGAGGAGGCAGACCAGAAGAGAGCCTGAGGAAGATACGGATGATTTCCTGATGGTGGCTGAATTGGAGTGGACTTTCATCTGAGCATTTTCTTATGACCAAAGGACAAGAGACTTTCATCTGGGATTTTCTTTCCACAAACTGCCAAAGACATTGTTAACCCTTTTAAAAAGTAATGTTGCAGCCTTCCAGGAACAACAAAACAAAAGTCTGACTGCCCAGAAGATACAGGGGTCTAAAGGGAATTTCTTCCTTCCATTTACAATTCGAGTGGTTTATTTTGCCCTTTTCTAGACAAAAGGCTTTAAGAGATGTTGAAGTTTCCTATATTATGCTATAAAGTCAACAGGCGGTATGTGTTGCTATGACCATTTGTATTGTCTTGATAGCAATAATATAGAGTTAGGTTTTTAAGAGCATATGTTTGCAGAGAAGCCAGCCCCCCCCCCCCCCTCCATTGATCCATTGATATGTAACTAAACCAGCTTGAAAGGTTTTGGAGCTGAGCAGAGGAAGTTGGTATGCAGGAAGTTGGTGGGAGGGGCTTGGGGTCTTTTGAAACAAGCATGTGGAGAGAGGAAGGAAGATGTGTTTGGAAGGACAATGAGGAAAGACATGGCTACCAGGAGCTATAGAGTTTTGGAGATGTTTTTGAGTTGGACTGAGCAAGGAACCATGAAGGTTGCAACATTACATCTTAAACCCTAAGTTAAGGTGACCAGATTTTTTAAATGAAATCCGGGGACATATTTTTTTTTTACTAGTAATGGTGACAATTAGCGACTCCCTGCCCGTCGCCGCCCACCTCACAGCCTGTCAGGTCTTACTCTCCGGGCCCCAGCCTACTAGGGTGGGAAGCGGAGGAAGATCACTCCGTCAGGGAAGGCAAGGAGATGGGCAGGTGGCTGGCCGGGACTTGCGCCAAGGCAGAAGAACATGCGAGCAGGAGCGGCCATGCACCTGGAACTGAAGAAATATTCTCACCTCTCCAACCAGCACATGATCATCAGAAAGGGGCACATATAATGAAAAAAAATACACCCCACCCCCTGGTGTGAATCAGATTTTTTTTTTTTTATTCTGCTCTGTCTTTGAAATTGGCCCAGCTCCTGTTCAAATCCAATCCGGGGACAAAACTGGGGACAGACTTGGTTCGGGGACAGTGTCCTCAATCCGGGGACTGTCCCTGGAAACCGGGGATGTTTGGTCACCCTACCCTAAGTTGAGTAACGGTTTAGTTTATTTATTGCTTATGTTTGTAGGCATATTTTTGCAAGCTATGAGTTGTGTTGTATTGTGTATTCTACAGTTGTATGTGCAACTTTCCTGTTTAGTAAAGCATGATACACTACAGAAGTCTAAGCTTCCTTGGTTTTACCGCAAGAACCTTAATATAATAGACAAACAAAAAAACACCAGTCCATCACCTTTACCCTCAGCTTCTTTAGCAAGGCAGTGGTCATCCTGGAGGTGTGTTTGGGTTTGTTATCATGTTGTAATACTGCCATGTGGAGTCTCCGAAGGGAGGGGAACATGCTCTGCTTCAGTATGTTACAGTAAATGTTGGCATTCATGGTTCCCTCAATGAACTGTAGCTCCCCAGTGCCTGCAGCCCTCATGCAGCCCCAGACCATGACACTCCCACCACCATGCTTGACTGTAGGCAAGATACACTTGTCTTTGTACTTCTCACCTGGTTGCCGTCACACACGCTTGACACAATCTGAACCAAATAAGTTTATCTTGGTCTCATCAGACCACAGGACATGGTTCCAGTAATCCATGTCCTTAGTCTGCTTGTCTTCAGCAAACTGTTTGTGGGCTTTCTTGTGCATCATCTTTAGAAGAGGCTTCCTTCTGGGATAACAGTCATGCAGACCAATTTAACCACTTCAGCCCCGAACCAATTGGCAGCCAAAGGACCAGGCCCCTTTTTGCAATTCGGCACTGCGTCGCTTTAACTGACAATTGCACGGTCGTGCGACGTGGCTCCCAAACAAAATTGGCGTCCTTTTTTTCCCACAAATAGAGCTTTCTTTTGGTGGTATTTGATCGCCCCTGCGGTTTTTATTTTTTGCGCTATAAACAAAAATAGAGCGACAATTTTGAAAAAAATGCAATATTTTTTACTTTTTACTATAATAGCTATCCCCAAAAAATATATAAAAAACATTTTTTTTCCTCAGTTTAGGCCAATACGTATTCTTCTACATATTTTTGGTAAAAAAAAATCGCAATTAGCGATTATTGATTGGTTTGCACAAAAGTTATAGCGTTTACAAAATAGGGGATAGTTTTATAGCATTTTTATTAATATTTTTTTTTTTACTAGTAATGGCGGCGATCAGTGATTTTTATTGTGACTGCGACATTATGGCGGACACATCGGACATTTTTGACACATTTTTGGGACCATTGTCGTTTATACAGAAATCAGTGCTATTTAAATAGCACTGATTCCTATGTAAATGACAGTGGCAGTGAAGGAGTTAACCACTAGGGGGGCGGGGAGGAGTTAGTGTGACGTGTTGTGTTTTTTTTTTACAGTAGGGGGGCGTGGCTGTACGTCTGAAGTCATTGATCGGCTTTCCCGATGACCGGGAACAGCTGATCAATGACAGGCAGAGTAGGAAGCGCGGGGAGAGGTTTGTTTACACATACCTCTCCCCGTTCTTCAGCTCTGTGACCCGATCGCGGGACACCAGCGGCGATCGGGTCCGCTGGTCCCGTGGCCGTGGTCATGGAGCTCCCGACCGGGTCGCGAGCGCGCAGCTGGCAGCGCGCGCGCGACCCACAGGCAGGCAATTTAAAGGGGACGTACAGGTACGTGCTTTTGCCTGCCCGTGCCATTCTGTAGACGTATATCTACATGAGGCGGTCGGGAAGCGGTTAATGCAGTGTGCGGTTTATGGTCTGAGCACGGACAGGCTGAACCCTCACCCCTTCAACCTCTGCAGCAATGTTGGCAGCACTCATACATCTATTTCCCAAAGACAACCTCTGGATATGACGCTGAGCACATGCACTCAACTTCTTTGGTCGACCATGGCGAGGCCTGTTCTAAGCGGACCCTGTCCTGTTAAACCGCTGTATGGTCTTGGCCACCGTGCTGCAGCTCAGTTTCAGGGTCTTGGCGATCTTCTTAAAGCCTAGACCATCTTGTTGTAGAGCAACAATTCTTTTTTTCAGATCCTCAGAGAGGTCTTTGCCATGAAGTGTCATGTTGAACTTCCAGTGATCAGTATGAGAGAGTGAGAGCGATAACACCAAATTTAACACACCTGCTCCCCGTTCACACCTGAGACCTTGTAACACTAACGAGTCCCATGACACCAGGGAGGGTAAATTGGCTAATTGGGCCCAATTTGGACATTTTCACTTAGGGGTGCACTCACTTTTGTTGCCAGCGGTTACAATAATGGCTGTGTTTGAGTTGTTTTGAGGGGACAACAAAATTACACTGTTATACAAGCTGTACACTCACTACTTTACATTGTAGCAAAGTGTCATTTCTTCAGACAAAGCAAGGAATTGGTCGCACACTGGAACTCCAAATTATCTCGATGTCATCTTTATTGTCAAAAGTGTCAGACAGATACAGGCAATAGTAGACATTTCACAAGCGATAGCTTGCTTATTCACAAGAGGTTGTGAATAAGCTATGAATAAGCACTACTGCTAGTGCGAAACGTCCGCTCTTTTGTCTGCGGTGTTCTTTGTTTTTTTATGTGAATTTTTTAAAATAAAGAGAGGCATTTTCTTCAAGAGTGCGGCAGTCCAGAGTTTGTTCCTGTTCATTAATATCACTTGATCTTACCGAATCTAATGATTTTTTGGCCAGAAAATTTGATCAGAGGGGGCCAGCCCCCCTCATTAATCACTTAATAAGTCTCTAATTATGTGAAATCTAATCTCATCCTTATGTACCACCACCTAATATCTCTAACGTTAAAACCACTTGATCTTACCGGATCTAAGGAATATCTATTAGCCTAGATGATTTTTGGCCAGAAAATTGCATGTGGAGGGGCCATCCCATCCTTATGTACCACCTAATATCTAAATTTTTATGTAGAATATCTCTGAAATTATCTGAGATCTAACGTTAAAATCACTTGATCATACCGGATCTAACGAATATCTATTAGCCTGAATGATTTTTGGCCAGAAAATTGTGTGTGAAGGGGCCGGCTGTCCTTATGTACCACCTAATATCTAAATTTTTATGTAGAATATCTCTGAAATTATCTGAGATCTAACATTAAAACCACTTTATCTTACCGGATCTAATGAATATTTATTAGCCTGAATGATTTTTGGCCAGAAAATTTGATAAGGGGGGGGGGGGGGGGGCGGGGGGGGGGCGCAACCCATCCTTATGTACCACTTAATATCTCTATTTTTAGGTGGAAAAATCTCTGAAATTATGTGAGATCTAACGTTAAAACCACTTGATCTTACCGGATCTAGTGAATATCTATTAGCCTGAATGATTTTTGGCCAGAAAATTTGATAAGGGGGGTTAATCCCCCCTCATTAATCACCTAATAAGCAGTGTTGGTCATCCTACTTTAAAAAAGTAATTAGTTAAGTTACAAATTACTTCTCCCAAAAAGTAATTGCGTTAGTAACTCAGTTACTACATTGGAAAAGTAATTAGTTACGCAGCAAAGTAACTGTGACTTTTTTTTTAAAATATTCTATACGTGTAACTAAGGGGCGGGTCTAGTATTACTGTAAGCAAGGGGCGCATTTATTATTATTGTTATATATCGTGTAACCAAGGGGCTGCTCTATTATTACTCTAACCAATGGGCAGATCTGTTATAGCGTGTAAGCAAGGGGCGGGCCTATTATTATTATATCGTGTAAGGGGCGGATGGCTACAGAAGAGGGCGAATGTTAAATTAATGGGCAGAGCTCGATATATAACAATAATAATAAATGCGCCCCTTGGTTACAGTAATACTAGACCCGCCCCTTACTTACACGATAGACGCCCCTTGCAGAGTAGCACGAGCATCAGGAGCGTGCGGCATCGCCTCGTACAATTACATGTTAACTGCACCTGCGCGGTGTAGAGTTCACTCAGCGCTGTTTAGGTTCAACAATTTTCGGAAGCTCCGTAGTCCTTCGTACTGCGCAATACAGGGGGTCCTTATCCGGTGGGGGAACTTTTTCGGCAGGACACCGGAATTACACTACTGCCATCTAGTGGCGGTAGATGTAATTGGGGTAACTAAGCCAAAGTAATGGTAACTAAGTTACCATGAGGGGAAAAGTAATTAGTTAGATTACTAGTTACCCTCTAAAGTAACTGAGTTACGTAACTCAGTTTATTTTAACTCAGTTACTTACATCACTGCTAATAAGTCTCTAATTATGTGAGATCTAATGTTAAAATCACTTGATCTTACCGGATCTAACAAATAGCCTCCAAAATAGCTAACTGTTTGGTCAATTGTTTGATAAGGGGGGGCTTATGACGGGTTAGCCCCCCCAGCAAATAACTGTTAATATTGCTTCTTTTGTGTGAGATCTAACGCAAAGAACGATTGATCTAACCTGATCTAACAAAGATCTAACAAACTGCATAAGATTTTTTCAAAAATTTTGATATGGGGGGACTAACCCGGCAGAGGTGATTTGCTGGGGTATTCAGTACACTGACAAAATACAGAATGCTTCCAGGTTGCCTTATTACAAAGAATGCCTAATGCATGTGTGTTAGCTCTGGACTGATAAAAGTGAAAATGGATCTACCATAGTTATTTTTCCTTCAAAGAAGCAGATCTGTGATTGATATATAGTATGGGCTAACTCTCTGTTAACAACAAAAGGAGAGCTTGCCAGATGTTAAATTCTTGGATGTATATGGAGGAGTGCCTGGTACAAAAGTTCATCTCACTCGAAGGGCTTTTTAAAACATTTAGGGCTAATTCACACATAGTACAGTGCCAGACATTTTACTGCATTGTAAAACGCCTGTCACCGGCCCTGCAAGGACACACAGAAAACAATTTTCCTGTGTGTCCCATTCACCCTACAACGCAGCCCGACGCAGCATTTTTTCACTGCGCGCTGTACAGAATCGGATGAATCGTGTTACTATACAGTGACATGAATGAAGTGTACTTTTGTACACTTCAAGTAAAGTTTTACAAATAAAAAAAAAGGGAGCTGTGTGTGATACACTGAATCACGCACCACACTTGCCCTCTACCGCAGTTGGGGACAGGCAGCTGCCGGAGAGGTGAAGCGTTCAAGCAATGGTTTATTCCTGTGTGAATACACCCTTAATGGTTAGATGCATCAAATACAGCCAACGCATTTTGAGAGAAAAAAATACTTCCCCTTCTTAAGGGTATTTTTACAAAAAAAACAAAAACATAAAAAGTAAAACATCTCATGTAAACAATATAGTAATATATGTTCATAAAATCTATAAGGCAATAAAGTAGCCTTAAAATACTAATGTCTATTAAATGATAGTCAATCCAAAATATTGGACAAAAAAGATAATTCAATAATCGTATGAAATATCAAAATAATTCATAATAAATAAAGAATATCTATTGTAAAACTCAGAGGGCCTAGTACTGTCTAATTTAAATGGAAATGAAAGAGGGAGGGGTAGAAATGACCATGAGCAGTCGGTGTTAATAAAATCAGGACAGAATACCCTGAGGAAGGAGGTCTGGGATTCCCAGTCCCTGCCCTGTACCACATGGCAGTACATATGGCAGGAGTAGTAGACTGGTGTAGACACAGGCCACAAAAGCTTTCGATTTCCCTTTAAATAAGACTCTTTTTCCTTTCCCCTTAGCAGGAATCTTATGGGCTGGTATGAAGGTAACACAAGATCTTTAATTCTACCCCATGATTGGGCCCACTTTACTTGAAATAGATAGATATTATAAATTATTGGACTTGCAGAGCTTTTCCTTTGACACCCATTGTTCGCCATCCAGACTTTGCCCCCTGGCTTCTTCATGCTAGCCTCAAACCATCTGGGCACCGAAAAATGGGTGAACATTGTGAATCTTTGAACCAACTCCACAACCCCAGAATTGGGAATGTGGAGAGCCCAACAATGAACTTTCTTTGTTCCTTACCAAAACCAGTTTATTTTCAAAGACAGCTTTTTGAGGAGCTCTGCCGAGACAGAGGCGCAGTAAAAAAAGACCCTCTGTACTCCCTACCAAATACTAATGAGAATTAGAATACACTCCCAGCAATATTCAACATTCTTATTCAAATGGAAGAGGGACTTAAACACAACTCTCTCAGATACCTTAGAGGCCAAATGCTATTCTTTGCGCACAAAGCCTCAATTAGTAATACATACCAAGAAATTACTTGTAAAATCCTGACACAGTGGTACAGGACCCTGACCGTCTTAAATAAACTTTTCCCTCAACAAAGTGACTTGTGCTAGAGATTTAAAGTGCACAAAGGTACGCTTATGCACATATTTTGGGAACATCTTTCCATCCAACCATTCTGGTGACAGGTCCTTCAAATAATACAATAACTTACAGACAGGCAAGGGCCTGTACCCCAAGTTTATGGAAAAAAAGTCTCCACTTACAGTAGCACAATAGCTTGCCATGGTGAATGATATACAGTGTATGGAGAAACTTACGGCTGCCATGAGGAATAAATCTGAGGAACAAATGGCTAGATGGTTCTACTGGCAACAATTTGCGATTTTGAGAAGCCCCCTCTATTATTTTGTTTGGCTAAACGTTATGGCACTTTCTTAAGTATGTTCTCTGACCTCCATCCCTCTTTTTTTATATTCTTTCCTCAACCCTAAGAATCCTCTTCCCACTTCTTTCCTTCCTGTCATGACTCTGCAGTAATACTTTCATGCCCTGTCTGTCTCTTACCTGGTCTGTGTATTAGCTTTAGGGCTTGCACTCTCACACCTGCATGGTTAGGTAATCTTCCCTCAGTGTGGCTCCACCCTAGCCTCAACAGGAACCACCATTTAAAACTGTGTTCTCCAAGACTGCCTTACCGAGCAATATTGTGTTTGGTTTCCTGTTTCCTGCTTGCCGTGTGCTCTACGTCTGTCTCTGTTACTGATCTTGGCTTGTTCTTGACTATCCCTGTCTGCTTGTGACCCTGACCTTTGGCGGGTTCTCTGTCTATCCTTGTCTGCTAGTCGCCCCCACCTTTGGCTTATCTCCTTACTATCCCTTGTTGTCCTGGACTGCTGCTTCCTCTCTATCCTCCTGTAGCCTACCATGAGCGTGAGCTGGGAGACCCTGGGGGCTGCGACCTCGAGCCAGTTACAGCACAGTCCATCCTCACCACTAGAGACTCTGGTGAACACCTGCTGGCTCTTAGACTCCACGCCCTGGTAATCTTATGCTATAGCTCCCAGTGGGATCCGTGTTGGTGCTTCAGTGGACCTGCCTTCCTGAACCACCCAGAGTTCCATCCACAGCAGTCAGCCGTATGGGTCCACTACCTTAGCAGTGCACTCCTGACTCCAACGGTGTGCATTTGTCACCTGAAATCAGGTGACCTGACACTTCCCTTGCCCTTATTAATTCTTCCCCTCCATCCCTAGATAAAATGAATATAGAAAACTGGTGAGCTTCAGACTCACACATATAACTGATGTTACGCCCCTTCAGGAGGAATAGGATGTGACATTTGGTACTTTTCACAACACATTTTTATGTGTGCCAATCTGTGCTTATTTGCATGTTTAATGGTATAAGAATCTACTTTGATTGGCAAATGAAAAGTGACTTGTTATTCTGTTGAGTCCTGATGTGAGCCTATAATAATAAAAAAATATATACTAAAGAACCTGTGTGTAAGGCTTGATGTAAACTGTGATGATAAAAGTCTGTATTCTAAAATAGAGGGGAGGAAAAAAAAAATTGTGGAATTAGTTAGGGTCTCGCTTGTAAAAGTATGAGTAAATGAAGAGCAGAGAGAAGGATTGCAGAGAATGTGCTAGGCTGTATGATGGTGACAGAGAGAGATAAAAAGTAACTTGGGATGTGGACTCCACTGGAATGCCTCTGTTGCTTTTGCTTCATTTACTGCAGTCACTCCTTTTGCATACAGTTTCAACTACTTTGCTCGTATGCTCACTACACACATCCATGCAGCCTCCTGGCGTAGCTCTGTGCATTCCACAAGATATTTTGGATTGAATACTATTTCATCAACATGGACAATTTAAGGATAAGTTATCACTATTTATGAAATAATTGCAGTATGTTTTACTTTTTACTGTTTTTTTTTTTTTTTTTTTTAGCACATTAGCTAAAAGGCTTTTTCCCTCCTGAAACGTGTTGGCTGTGCTTGATCCTATATTAACCAATAAAATGCTTCAAGAAGATCTTCAAGTGAGATAAACTGTTGTTTGAGGCGCTTCATCATACACATACAAGTTATTACAAGGAAGAGTTTTAAAGCTTAAAGTATTTGTTACCCCAGCATTCATATTTCTGATATGGGCCTTCTGTACCATTTACTTGTATGAAAAAGTATCCTGTTATCTTTGTATTGCTTCCTTTGTGTGAAATCCCTGGTGTTCCTGCCAGTCCCTCTGCTTTCCTATTAAAAGTAGTACAGTAAGTAGAAGAACACAGCATGGTCAGTTCTCTAATTGTGCTGAGAACTCAGCCTTCTCTCCTTCAATGATCAGACTTGTCCTGACATGCCTTCCCGGCACAGCCTTTGACTGGAAAAATCAGCGTGCTGTTGCTTCTCCTCCCCCAGCTCTTATGCAGCTAGGAACACTGGGAATGTGATCACTAATGAAAAAGGGAAAAAAAGGTATTTTTATATATTTTTTTATATCTATACACACATTTTTTGCCTTTCATTTCAGTTTTAAATGCAAGCATCTTATGTATGTGTGTACTCTTCTTTGGGGGGGGGGGGGGGGGAGGTGATCTGGACACAGCAGGAGATATCCCTAAATTAACATCGCTTGTGTTAATCCAGCGATCTGTACGTTTTATAGATCCTTGGGCAGGTATATTAGCTCCCATATATGTATTTCATCTGTGTATTTAGCCAATTTCCTGAACTTTGAGAGTGTTAGAAACTTACAGTGCCTTGAAAAAGTAGTCATACTCCTTGAAATTTGCCACATTTTGTCATGTTACAACCAAAAACATAAATATATTTTATTGGGATTTTATGTGATAGACCAACACAAAGTGGCACATAATTGTGAAGTGGAAGGAAAGTGATAAATGGCTTTCGAAATGTTTTACAAATAAATATCTAAAAAGTGTGGCGTGCATTTGTATTCAGCCCCCTTTACTCTGATACCCCTAACTAAAATCCAGTGGAACCAATTGCCTTCAGAAGTCACCTAATTAGTAAATAGAGTCCACCTGGGGTAATTTAATCTCAGTATAAATACCGCTGTTCTGTGAAGCCCTCAGAGGTTTGTTAGAGAACCTTAGTGAACAAACCGCATCATGAAGGCCAAGGATCACATTAAACAGGTCAGGAATACATTTGTGGAGAAGTTTAAAGCAGGGTTAGGTTATAATAAAATATCCAAAGCTTTGAACTTGTCACGGAGCACTGTTCAATCCATCATCTGAAAATGGAAAGAGTATGGCACAACTGCAAACCTACCAAGACATGGCCATCCACCTAAACTGACAGGCCAGGCAAGGAGATAATTTATCAGAGAAGCAGCCAACTATTAATCATGTACTCCACAAATCTGGCATTTATGGAAGAGTGGCAAGAAGAAAACCATTGTTGAAAGAAAGCCATAAGAAGTCCAGTTTGCGGGAAGCCGTGTGGGGGACACAACAAACATGTGGAAGAAGGTGCTCTGGTCAGATGAGACCAAAATGTAACTTTTTGGCCTAAAAGCAAAATTTTATATGTGGTGGAAAATTAATTCTACACATCTACCTGAACACACTATACCTACCGTGAAACATGGTGGTGGCAGCATCATGTTGTGGGCATGCTTTTCAACAGCGGGGACAGGGAAGCTGGTCAGAGTTGATGGGAGGATGGATGGAGCCAAATACAGGGCAATCTTGAAAGAAAACCTGTTCGAGTCTGCAAAAGACTTGAGACTGGGGTGGAGGTTCACCTTCCAGCAGAACAACGACCCTAAACATACAGCCAGAGCTACAATGGAATGGTTTAGATCAAAGCATATTCATGTGTTGGAAAAACTGTCGGACCTAGTCTGCCAAAGTCTAGACCTAAGACTGGGGTGGAGGTTCACCTAAATCCAATTGAGAATCTGTGGCTCAAAGCATATTCATGTGTTAGAAAATTGCTGTTCATGCTCTCCATCCAATCTGACAGAGCTTGAGCTATTTTGCAAAAAAGAATGGGCAAAAATGTCACTCTGTATATGTGCAAGGCTGGCAGAGACATACCTAAAAAGGTTAAATGTGGTTCTACAAAGTATTGATTCAGGGGGGCAGAATACAAATGCACGCCACACTTTTCACATATTTATTTGTAAAACATTTTGAAAACATTTATCATTTTCATTCCACTTCACAATTATGTGCCACTTTGTGTTGGTCTATCACATAAAATCCCAATAAAATAAATTTACGTTTTTTGGTTGTAACATGACAAAATGTGGAGAATGTCAAGGGGTATGAATACTTTTTCAAGGCACTGTAAAGTATTTGCAGAGTGAAATGGTAAGGTAATTTTTAATTCAATTAAATACCAATTGTTTGTTTTACAAATCTATGTTGTGTGATTTTTTTTTGTAATTTTCCTTTAAGGGGACTTGACTTATCATACACAGACAGTGTAATATGCTCAATTAGAAATTAAGTGATGTAATTTTCTATCAGCTAGTACGAGAATGACATTTTATTTGATGTGGTTTTCAAACTGTATAATGTCCGAAAGACATATGATGTAATAGGAGAGGTCTTGTTTTCATTAGATTCAATAGAACAGATTAAACTTGTCCCAGAGGGGTCATTACTAAGGTCCATTAACCTCTTTAAATGACATTAGCTGAGCAGAAAAGAAAATATATATTTTTTAGACAGACACTATATGGTAAAAGCAATATTTTTTTTTCTTTTTTTTTTTTTTTTTATTGGATGTATGCATACAGTGTATAAATACACATGTAAGATAAAAAATGGAAATGGAACTCTTCAACCTGTACAAAAGAGTATGTGTATGTATGTCTGTTTTTCTATAAATATGTATAACAGCTGCATACCTCATCCAGTGTCCTCCAGAATTTAAATTCACAATGCCCTTGAGATGTGGACGTAATTAACTGGTTCAGTGCATGTCCTAGTAGAACTCCATCAAAACAACTTGTAATAGCAGGTATTGCATGTACATTCGCTTTCACATGGAAGTAATGTACACACTATAGGACCTTTCTCTGAAAAGCATTTTAAAGAGCCGCTGTTGTTGAATCTTAATATATATTGTGAAGGTTAGGTCAAGTGTAGTGCTTTTCAACAACTTCAATCCAGCCATGAAAGTATATTTGTAGCGCTTTGGGTCCACTTTTATTTAAAAGCAAAGTTCAAAATAACTCAAAGGGTTTCCCTCACAGGGTTTTTAAAGCGGAGTTCCACCCAAAAATGGAACTTTCGCTTTAAGTGCTGGTGACCCCTAGACATGCCACATTTAGCATGTCATTTTTTTTGGGGGGGGGGGGGGGGGGGACCTGTTTTTAGTGGCACCCAGCTCCCACTTCCTCCCCTGGTGCTGCGGCGCCGGAAGGAAGTTCACCTCTCCCCCCTCCAAACCTACAATGTTCTGGGACACGTCACAGAAGATTGCCCAGCCATTCACAGTGCTCGGCACGGGTCGCGCATGCGCACTGCCGGCCCGGATGTGAAGCCACAGCCGGGTGCCCACAGTTCGAATGCTAGCACTGCACAGAGGAGGGAGAGAGGAGTGATGCTTCCTGCACCCGCATTGCTGGACCGTGGGATAGGTGAGTGTCTGATTATTAAAAGTCAGCAGCTACACTTTTTGTAACTTTTTGTAAAACATAGGTTTTCCAGCCTCTTGGCTATCCAGGCTTTTTAGCCCCTAAGCATGTCTGAGCAAGGACTGAGATCTCAGCTTTCTCTAATGACACATGGCCTCTTAATACCTCTCAGGCAATGGCCTGGTCAAATCTGACCACCTGTACTTGAGGCCAGAGTAGACACTTGTCTAGTGTCTCTCTCTACATACAAAGAGCAGCTTGTCTTCGGAGGAAAGAAGTCTTGAATTATAGACAGCTTCTTGGCTGAAACAGCAGTGCATGTGTGTACAATCAGGCTGCTGGTCTCCAGTAATATGCGGACACAGCTTTAGGGGCTTCATCCCTCCCAAGACAGTGTGAAGAATCTGGACTCCAAAACCTAGTAATCCTGGGGAAAATGGTAAAATTAGTTTTCTCCACTCAGAATAGCCATCCTAGAGCTCATAAACCTATGCCATTGAAAACTCTGTTTGACATATAACCTGTCTGACAAGGCGCAAAACTGTATGTGTATATACAATTGTGTGAAAAAGTATTTGCCCCCTTTCCGATTTTAAATTTTTTTGCATATTTGTCACACTTAAATGACTCAGATCATCAAACAAATTTTATTATTACAAAAAGATAACCCGAGTAAATACAAAGTGCAGTAAATGATGGTTTCATTTGTTAAGGCAAAAAAGCTGTCCAAATCTACCTGGCTTTATGTGAAACAGTAATTGCACCCAAAACCTAATAACTGGCTGTGCCATCCTTAGCGGCAACCACTACAATCAAGCATTTGCTGTGGAGCAATTTTGGCCCACTTTTCTTTGCAGAATTGTTTTAATTCAGCCACATTGGAGGGTTTTCCCAGCATGAACAGTCTGTGTAAGGTCATGATACAGCATCTCAATTGGATTTAAGTCCGGGCTTTGGCTAGGCCACTCCAAAACCTAAATTGTGCTTTGTTTGAACAATTTGGAGGTGGACTTGCTGTTGTGTTTCGGATCATTGTCCTGCTGCATAACCCAAGTGCACTTGAGCTTGAGGTTACGAACTGATGGCCGGACATTCTCCTTTAGCATTTTCTGACAGAGCTCAGAATTCATGGTTCCATCAATTATGGTAAGTTGTGCAGGTCCTGAAGCTGCAAAGCAGCCCCAGACCATCACGCTATCACCACCATGTCTGACTGTTGGTATGATGTTCTTGTTATGAAATGCTGTGCTCATTTTATGCCAGATGTAACGGGACCAGAGGTTCCAAAAAGTAAAATTTTGGTCTCATCAGTCCACAGAATATTTGCCTAAAAGTCTTGGGGATAATCAAGATGTTTTTTGGCAAATGTAAGATGAGCCTTTGTGTTCTTTTTGGTCAGCAAAAAAGAGTTTGGCCTTGGAACTCCCATGGATTTTTTTTTTTGTTCACATATATTTTTTATTTTAAAAAATAAACTTGTCATGAAGATCCTGCCAGAAATCTAAACCCGGGCCGTCCTGGCCCTCAGATTCCATTGCGCCTGCGCATGCGCATGCGCATGCGCGCCCGCGCGCGGGCACGTGCACAACCGCGCACAGGGAGACGGGCGCGCGCCCTAGTTAGCACCAGCCGGCCTATTTAAGCCTGACTTGAGCAGACGGTCTTTGCTGTCTGCTCTACAGCGTTGTGGTGTAGTAAAAGAAACCTGATCCTGTTATACCTGTTCCTTTGACCCGGCTTGCCATAAAGACTATCCTGCTTTCTGCCTGTACCCGACCCCGGCTTCCAGTGACCATCCTCCTGCCTGATCCATTGTACCTTGCTCTAGTTCAGATTCATTACCTGACTTCTTGATGAACTTTGGTTCCTTGTTTAGCCTTTGTCCAGTCTGCAGTCTGACCCTCTGTAACGAGCCTGTTCACCTGTTGGTTCCAGTCCAGTCTGTGGTTCCGTTTCCTGTGTTCAGTTCCTGTCAGCTCTGCTATCCCAGCTTACCTGTGAACCTGCTTGCCAAGCCGTTGTCCAGTTCCTGTCAGCTCTGCTATCCAAGTGTACCTGTGAACTTACTTGCCAAGCCGTTGTCCAGTTCCTGTCAGCTCTGCTATCCAAGTGTACCTGTGAACTTACTTGCCAAGCCGTTGTCCAGTTCCTGTCAGCTCTGCTATCCAAGTGTACCTGTGAACTTACTTGCCAAGCCGTTGTCCAGTTCCTTTCAGCTCTGCTATCCAGTTTACCTGTGAACTTGCTTGCCAAGCCGTTGTCCAGTTCCTGTCAGCTCTGCTATCCAGCCTGATTCCTGTGATCCTGCCAGCTCTGCTATCCAGTTTACCTGTGAGCCTGATTCCTGTGATCCTGCCAGCTCTGCTATCCAGTTTACCTGTGAGCCTGATTCCTGTGATCCTGCCAGCTCTGCTATCCAGTTTACCTGTGAGCCTGCTTCCTGTGATCCTGCCAGCTCTGCTATCCAGTTTACCTGTGAGCCTGCTTCCTGTGATCCTGCCAGCTCTGCTATCCAGTTTACCTGTGAGCCTGCTTCCTGTGATCCTGCCAGCTCTGCTATCCAGTTTACCTGTGAGCCTGCTTCCTGTGATCCTGCCAGCTCTGCTATCCAGTTTACCTGTGAGCCTGCTTCCTGTGATCCTGCCAGCTCTGCTATCCAGTTTACCTGTGAGCCTGCTTCCTGTGATCCTGCCAGCACTGCTATCCGGTTTACCTGTGAGCCTGCTTCCTGTGATCCTGCCAGCTCTGCTATCCAGTTTACCTGTGAGCCTGCTTCCAGTGATCCTGCCAGCTCTGCTATCCGGTTTACCTGTGAGCCTGCTTCCTGTGATCCTGCCAGCTCTGCTATCCAGTTTACCTGTGAGCCTGCTTTCCAGTGATCCTGCCAGCTCTGCTATCCGGTTTACCTGTGAGCCTGCTTCCTGTGATCCTGCCAGCTCTGCTATCCAGTTTACCTGTGAGCCTGCTTCCTGTGATCCTGCCAGCTCTGCTATCCGGTTTACCTGTGAGCCTGCTTCCCAGAGATCCCGCCTGCTCAGCTAACCTGTTTCCTTCCCACCGGTCTGTTGATCCTGCCAGGCACCCGTGCTCCTCCTCACTCCTGGCTCTCCTGTTCCCACACCAGGGGACCAGGAGTGGGAGACGCAAGGGAGGCCTCTCCCTGCAATCTCGGGCTCGCACCACCAGGTACGTGACAGTAGCAGACAGCCATGTCTGAGCCCGAGCAGGGAGCCCCCGCCATGGAGGGGCTATGCCAACACCTGGCAGGTCTGACCGAAGCGGTGAAGAACCTCCAGCAGGGTTATACCCGGCTGGAGGAACGGGTACTGGCCCTGTCTGGTCCATCCAGTACCCAAGGAACTCCTCACCCAGCAATACCCCCAACGGGGCCTGCACCTACCCAGACTATAGTGATGCTACCACCTGAGCCCAAGGTACCTACTCCAGAGAAATTTACGGGTGCCCGTGGTAGCTTCAGAACTTTCCGTAACTCCTGTGAACTCCATTTTGCCCTGCAACCTAGGACCTTCTCTTTAGAGACCACCAAGGTGGGTTTTGTGGTAGCCCTACTGACTGGGGATCCCCAAATCTGGGCCCACCGTCTCGTGGAACAAAAGGATGCAGCATTGACCAGTCTCTCCACCTTTTTTGATGCCATGGCGCAGCTTTATGAGGACCCCCAACTCTCAACCACTGCGGAGGCCGCCTTACGTTCTCTCCAACAGGGTCGAAGACCAGCAGAGGACTATGTGGCTGAGTTCAGGCGTTGGGGTGCCGACACCGACTGGAACGATGCTGCCCTCCGTCACCAATTCCGCATGGGCCTCTCAGACGCACTCAAGGACGAGCTCGCCAGAGTGGGGGTACCCCAGACCCTGAATTCCCTCATAGACCTAAGCATCCAAATTGACCGGCGCCTACGGGAGCGTAGGGCCGAACGAACCTTGGGGTCCCCAAGACCTACCTGGATGCTCCCCAGGGGTCCTAGTCACTTCCGCACTGCTCCCCCCGTTAAACCTACTCATGCCTCTTCAGCATCCGAACCCATGCAACTTGGACTCCTGCGGCCTTCTCTCACCCCAGCAGAACGTCAGAGACGCCGCAGCAACAATCTGTGCCTGTATTGTGGAGAGCCTGGTCATTATGTTCGGAACTGCCCGGCTAAACTCCGTAAGTTCCCCACTATTCTCTCCAGTTATGTGGATCCTGTGACCGGGGTTTCATCTCATCTTGCCCTTTCTGTTTCCTTCCAGTTCTCAGGAAGGACCCTACAAACCACAGCTATCATTGACTCTGGTGCCTGCAGTTGCTTTATGGACTCTGCTTTTGCTGCCCGGCATCGAATTCCTCTCCGTCTGAGAAAACAAGGCCTGTCTGTCCACCTGGCGGATGGGTCCACCATCAAATCTGGCCCAGTGACTCAGGAGACTGCCCCATTGCACACAGTGATCTCAGAGTCACATCAAGAACTGTTATGTTTGGACATAATTTCTTCTCCCTTGTTTCCAGTCATTCTAGGGATCCCCTGGCTGCAAGCACACAACCCGGTCATCAACTGGTCCACAGGAGAGGTGGCCTTTTCTTCTCCCTACTGCCAAAGGTCCTGCGGCTCCTTGGCCCCCGCAGGACCCTCTGCTCTGCTCTGCCTCGAAAACGAGGCAGGTCTACGTCAGTCCATCCCTGAAGTCTACCATGCATACCTGGATGTGTTTAGTAAACAAAGGGCAGATGTGCTGCCACCACATAGGCCCTATGACTGTCCCATTGAACTCCTTCCCGGGGCCAAGATTCCCTTCGGTAGGGTTTTTCCGTTAACAGAGGTGGAGCAGGGAAAATTAAAGGACTATATTGATGATAACCTGAAAAAAGGGTTTATCCGCCCATCTACGTCTCCTGCAGGTGCAGGAATATTTTTTGTAGAAAAGAAGGACCATTCTCTCAGACCCTGTGTGGACTACCGTGCCCTAAACGAGGTCACAGTCAAAAATCGCTACCCGCTTCCCCTGGTACCTGAACTGTTTCAGAGGCTTGGCACGGCCTCCATCTTTTCTAAACTGGACCTCAGAGGGGCATACAATTTGATACGTATAAAGGATGGGGACGAATGGAAGACGGCATTTCGGTCTCGATTTGGGCACTTCGAGTACCTGGTGATGCCGTTTGGACTCTGTAACGCCCCCGCTACCTTCCAGGCCTTTATAAATGATGTACTTCGGGACTTCCTTGATGTTTTTGCTGTTGTTTATCTTGATGACATACTAATTTTCTCTTCCTCCCTAGAGCTGCATCGTGGACATGTTAAAAGTGTGTTGGGTCGTCTCCGGCAACATGGCCTCTATGCCAAGGCAGAAAAATGTCTCTTTGAGGTAGAAAGCATACCCTTCCTAGGTTTGATCAACTCCAGTAGAGGCATCCGGATGGACCCCCAGAAAATCTCAGCCATCCTGGACTGGCCAGTTCCCGCAGATAAAAAGGGGATCCAGCGATTCATTGGCTTTGCCAATTTTTATCGCAAATTCATCAAGGGATTCTCGGCCATAGTGGCACCCATTACTCAACTCACCAAACAAGGTACCCGTTTTCATTGGTCCCCTGAGGCCCAAGGGGCCTTCGAGGCCCTCAAGGGGCTCTTTACCTCAGCCCCTATCCTGAAGCATCCAGATCCTTCTCTGCCCTTTGTCCTCGAAGTGGATGCCTCAGAGATAGCTGTAGGGGCCATCCTGTCCCAGAGACAGGGCATCAAAGCCCTGCTACACCCCGTGGCATTCTTCTCACGGAAACTGTCCCCAGCCGAGAAGAACTACGATGTGGGGGATCGGGAATTACTGGCCATAAAGACCGCCCTTGAGGAATGGCGTTACCTGCTAGAAGGGGCTACTCACCCAATCCTGATCTTCACAGATCACAAGAATCTAGAGTACCTGAAGACTGCCAAGAGGTTAAAACCTAGACAGGCCCGTTGGGCCTTATTTTTCTCTCGTTTTACTTTTCACGTGACATATCGTCCGGGTTCCAAAAACGCGAAGCCGGACGCTCTGTCTCGTATGTATCACAAATCCCAGGATGGTTCCCCTCCAGACACTATCCTTGCCCCTGGAAACTTTCTCCTGCTACAGGAAGACCTACTGTCCCGGCTCAGGCGGGCTTCCAGTGGCCTCATACCCACTCCCGGTCCTGGGTTGCAGGCCAAGGATGGGCTATTGTGGCATGGGGATAAGATTTTCATTCCCGAGGGTCTGCGGGTAACCGTCCTGGAATTGTGCCATGATCACAAGCTTGCCGGACACTTTGGTGTCACCAAAACCACTGAATTGGTACAACGTACCTTCTGGTGGCCTCAGCTAAGGGAAGACTGCAGGAAATTTGTGGAAACATGCACTGTGTGTATTCGGAGCAAGAGTCACAGAACCAAAGCCTGGGGCTTACTCAAGCCATTACCAGTCCCAGATCGCCCCTGGAAAATGCTGTCCATAGATTTCATTGTGGAACTGCCCCCAGCAGAGGACCACACTACGATCTTCGTGATAGTTGATCGTCTGTCAAAGATGGCACACTTTGTTCCCATGAAGGGTACCCCTTCTGCCTCAGAAACCGCACAAGTGTTCATCCGAGAAGTCATCAGACTCCATGGGGTACCAGCCAACATAGTGTCCGACCGAGGGGTACAATTCACCTCTCGGTTTTGGAAATCACTCTGCAAGGCCCTCAATATTGAGCTATCGTTTTCTTCCGCTTATCACCCTCAAACCAATGGGCAGACCGAAAGAACCAATCAGACCCTGGAACAATATCTTCGATGCTTTTCTTCCTTCTCCCAAGACGATTGGATCTCCCTGTTACCAGTTGCCGAGTTTGCATATAACAATGCTATCCACTCGGCCACCCAACAGACACCTTTTTTCGCCAACTATGGCTTTCATCCTTCATTTCTGCCCAATTCTCTTCCTGAATGTACTGTGCCCGCAGTCCAGGAGAAGATTGACTTCTTTGCTTCCAATAACCAACTCCTGCAGGACACCATGGCCCGGACCCAGGAACATAACAAAACAGTCTTTGACCGAAAGAGGCGTGGAGAATTGGTACTGGCACCGGGTGACACAGTGTGGCTCTCCACCTTGAATCTGAAATTGGCTTGTCCCTCAAAGAAACTGGGCCCTAAGTTCTTAGGTCCCTTTCCAGTCAAACGAAAGATTAATGAAGTAGCCTATGAGTTGGAACTTCCTGATTCCCTCAAGGTCCATCCAGTCTTTCATGTTTCCCTGTTAAAGCCCTCCACTTCCAACCCCTTTTCCAACAGGAGGACGGTACCCCCGGACCCAGTCTTGGTAGATGGCGAGGAAGAATATGAGGTAGAGGCCATACTAAATGTTAGAAAAAGGAGAAATCAGAACCAGTTTTTGATCAAATGGAAGGGATATGGTCCTGAAGAAAATTCCTGGGAGCCCGAGTGTAATATCCATGCTAAGAGTCTAGTTCAAGCCTTCAAAAGAGCTCACCCTGAGAGATTTGCCCAGAGGGGCACCCGGAGGTTGCCCCTAGGAGGGGGGCAATGTCATGAAGATCCTGCCAGAAATCTAAACCCGGGCCGTCCTGGCCCTCAGATTCCATTGCGCATGCGCATGCGCGCCCGGGCGCGGGCACGTGCACAACCGCGCACAGGGAGACGGGCGCGCGCCCTAGTTAGCACCAGCCGGCCTATTTAAGCCTGACTTGAGCAGACGGTCTTTGCTGTCTGCTCTACAGCGTTGTGGTGTAGTAAAAGAAACCTGATCCTGTTATACCTGTTCCTTTGACCCGGCTTGCCATAAAGACTATCCTGCTTTCTGCCTGTACCCGACCCCGGCTTCCAGTGACCATCCTCCTGCCTGATCCATTGTACCTTGCCCTAGTTCAGATTCATTACCTGACTTCTTGATGAACTTTGGTTCCTTGTTTAGCCTTTGTCCAGTCTGCAGTCTGACCCTCTGTAACGAGCCTGTTCACCTGTTGGTTCCAGTCCAGTCTGTGGTTCCGTTTCCTGTGTTCAGTTCCTGTCAGCTCTGCAATCCAAGCTTACCTGTGAACCTGCTTGCCAAGCCGTTGTCCAGTTCCTGTCAGCTCTGCTATCCAAGTGTACCTGTGAACTTACTTGCCAAGCCGTTGTCCAGTTCCTGTCAGCTCTGCTATCCAAGTGTACCTGTGAACTTACTTGCCAAGCCGTTGTCCAGTTCCTGTCAGCTCTGCTATCCAAGTGTACCTGTGAACTTACTTGCCAAGCCGTTGTCCAGTTCCTTTCAGCTCTGCTATCCAGTTTACCTGTGAACCTGCTTGCCCAGCCGTTGTCCTGTTCCTGTCAGCTCTGCTATCCAGTTTACCTGTGAGCCTGATTCCTGTGATCCTGCCAGCTCTGCTATCCAGTTTACCTGTGAGCCTGATTCCTGTGATCCTGCCAGCTCTGCTATCCAGTTTACCTGTGAGCCTGATTCCTGTGATCCTGCCAGCTCTGCTATCCAGTTTACCTGTGAGCCTGATTCCTGTGATCCTGCCAGCTCTGCTATCCAGTTTACCTGTGAGCCTGCTTCCTGTGATCCTGCCAGCTCTGCTATCCAGTTTACCTGTGAGCCTGCTTCCTGTGATCCTGCCAGCTCTGCTATCCAGTTTACCTGTGAGCCTGCTTCCTGTGATCCTGCCAGCACTGCTATCCAGTTTACCTGTGAGCCTGCTTCCTGTGATCCTGCCAGCTCGGCTATCCAGTTTACCTGTGAGCCTGCTTCCTGTGATCCTGCCAGCTCTGCTATCCAGTTTACCTGTGAGCCTGCTTCCTGTGATCCTGCCAGCTCTGCTATCCAGTTTACCTGTGAGCCTGCTTCCAGTGATCCTGCCAGCTCTGCTATCCAGTTTACCTGTGAGCCTGCTTCCTGTGATCCTGCCAGCTCTGCTATCCGGTTTACCTGTGAGCCTGCTTCCTGTGATCCTGCCAGCTCTGCTATCCAGTTTACCTGTGAGCCTGCTTCCTGTGATCCTGCCAGCTCTGCTATCCGGTTTACCTGGGAGCCTGCTTCCTGTGATCCTGCCAGCTCTGCTATCCAGTTTACCTGTGAGCCTGCTTCCTGTGATCCAGCCAGCTCTGCTATCCGGTTTACCTGTGAGCCTGCTTCCCAGAGATCCCGCCTGCTCAGCTAACCTGTTTCCTTCCCACCGGTCTGTTGATCCTGCCAGGCACCCGTGCTCCTCCTCACTCCTGGCTCTCCTGTTCCCACACCAGGGGACCAGGAGTGGGAGACGCAAGGGAGGCCTGTCCCTGCAATCTCGGGCTCGTTTTTTTTTTTTAACAATAAAGGACCTACAACAGTTTACCCTTTGATTCTGATAATACTAGTTCCACCTATCCACTACTTTGGCAACCATAAATTTTCGCAGGTCAATAAATTATCCTGGGATGTTTAGTTTTGTGATAATGCATTAAATAGCATTGCTATTTTTAAGCATTTCAGTATTTTGCAATGATCCACATCCAGTTTTATTTTATTGTATGCTTTTCAGTGTTAAAAAGAAAAGAAAACGGATTGGCCTGACTCTATACATGTTTTTTTCACGTGTGGCGAGCCATATTGAAACACTTGAAAGGTTTTGCAACAGGACAGCGAGTTTATGACAGTGATCTTTACCATAAACTATGCACTGGAATCACTCCCAAACTCTCTCTTTGGAAATCTAAACTATTGTACTACTGTAAAGAATGTGCCTTAATGATTCAAAAACTGTTTTTAGGTTATAAAAGTGGTAGAAGCATCTGAGCCTTTTTCTCTTTGAAGACTGACTCAATGCTTTACAGGGATGTTTAAAACACTGAAAAGCCATCAGGGATGTAGAAAACATATCAACTTGCAAGCATTTGAAGCAAAAGTATAGCAGTTGTGAACATATTTCTTTATTTATTATGGTCAGCAAGTAAAATACATTATTATTTGTCTAGGTAAATACAAAATATTGCATAATATTTTCTTTTCTTCTTTTGAACCAGCATACATTTTCCATTTTTCCCTACTTCCAGCTGTTAAAAACTGTTATTTACAGAGATAGTAGCTCAAGCTGAGAATATAGCATGCAAGTGAATGACTCAGAGCAGACGAAGGGGTCCGCATGGTCCTGACACATTACACGTTGTTGCTCTGATGTGATCATCTGAATAAACATTTGGACATTAATTAAAAGATCCGTGGTGTGCTGGGGATATAGACTTTGGCTTATGCTGCTGGCTCCCAGTTTGCAATCACTACAGCACCCGCTTACCTTTTACCATTTCCAGTAACATATGTGATGGGAATATTAGTCAAGGCAGTGACTCATCCCCCTTGCTCCCTTCTCTATTTAAACACCAGTTAGGTCTGAGGGACACTGCTTGTCTGAGCGACACATTGCAGTTGATTTATTGAAATCCCATCTTTGGGCAAAATTTTAAAAGACTTATAAGTTCATATCTCAAATCAACTCTGGGAAAAGCACAAAAAAGTTTAAATCTGCAGAAAAAGAGGCATGTTTTAGAGGGTTTTACCAACAACTCTACAAAAACCTGAAACATGCAGGCATGCTTCCCAACATGGCCATATACAGCACATTTGGGACTACTTAACCAGCTCAGGTCTTCAAAGTCTCTAACAGCAAGATACAGACCATCTACATACCCCCTTTACCATAGGCAATAGTAGTAGGAACAATCATCAACTCTCGACTCGACTACGCAAACTCCCTCTACATAGGACTACCTAAATTCCAGATTGCACGCCTACAAGTCGTGCAAAACACGGCAGCAAGACTAGTCACGGAAAAAAAAAACTGGGAATCCATCTCCCCCTTCCTGAGGATCCTACACTGGCTAACTATAAAGGATCGGAACACATTCAAGACCCTCTGCCTGAACCACAAATGCACACAAGGAGACGCTCCTCAATACTTATGCGGAAAAAAATAAAACCCAATCGCAACCTCCGATCAACCAACCAAAACCTCCTCCTCGTCCCCAAGTCCCGGTATAAATCAAGGGGAGAACGAAGATTTGCAGTCCAAGGACCACAGCTATGGAACGCTCTACCTACGAACATCCGCTTGGAAGTAAACCATCGGGCCTTCAGGAAAAAACTCAAGACCCACCTCTGTTAAGAAGGAATCACTGCAGGTCAGATCAAGCGCCTTTAGGTGATTCAGTTTGCATATGCAGCGCTATACAAGTCATTCATTCATTCATAGATGCATTCAATGAGGCGGTCAAGATTCTACAATCAGACACCGCCTGGAGACCTAATGGTTACTCAGCAGCTACTGCAAGACCTATGCACTACTCCTTGCCACCACCCTGAAGGGACACAACCTAACATAAAATACCTTTTCAGTCATACCAAAGGAAAGACCACAAAATGTGTGCAAAGTACAGGCAAATTTCCTTTCTTGATGTTAACCTACATCTTTAACCAAAATTCTCTCAATATGCCTCTTGCCATACTGTATGTACCATTTATTATCCATTTAGACCAGATGGGCTTTACCCCAAAATATAGAGGCTAAGAAAAACACCATCAGGGTCCCCAAGGCCATCTATCTTTCCAATCATAACAGAATCCTCATGTACCTTTTCTCCACAAATGACAAGAAGGCCTATGATAAGGTAAATTTACTTTTCTTAAAAATGCCCTTAAAACACATAGGCATGGATCAAAATATGCATAAATGTATAGATAACACATACTCTGACCCAACAGCAGCTAGAGTTAACAAATCCATCTTGGAATTCTTCTCTTTTCAGAATGAAACGAGACAGGGTTGCCCAATGTCACTGCTATTTTATATCTCAACCCTGAAACGCATTCGAGAAAATACAAATTTGCCCATTCTTTACACTAAAACAACACACCATAAGATAGCAGCATATGCTAATGATCTATTATTCTTGATCACCAACCTGGAGACCACCCCTCTAACTTACTGGCAGAACTGAATAGCTACTATCAGTTCTTCAACTTTAAAATTAGCCTACACATATCAGGGGCCCTAGATATCCCCATCCCTAACTCCTGTTTGGACAATCTTAAGGCCTTCGGAGGGGCAGAAACTCACAACAACCTACTTAGGCATTAAAATCACTCCCACTACCTCAGACTTCATCAAAGCAAACCAGGTCCAGAGAGTCTTCAGGACACCTTGAAGAAAAATTTGTGTAACACCTTTCCAGACACTGGGAGGTTACCATTTCCTGGACAACATGTTTCTGAGGCTTTGCTCGGTCAGAGGAAGAGCGGTGGAGAAGGCGGCTGGCTGACCGATGCCTTTAAACAATTCTTTAGTCCTCAACGCCCAGGACAACCATTGACAGTGTCTGCATTATATGGTGTGGGATTGTCTGGGGACAAGAGCAGACTTGGAGACCTTTCCAAATGAGCATCCACTGGGTTATTGGGTCTTGAGGATGGACCACTGGCCAGAACTCGTTCAGTATGCAATCGAGCTACTGGCCTGTCCTGCATCCAGCGTGCTTTCCGAATGGATATTCAGTGCTGCTGGAGGTTTTGTGATGGATAAAAGAGTGTGCCTGTCCACAGACTCTGTGGACAGGCTGACATTTATCAAAATGAATCAGTCCTGGATAAACAGCAGCTATCAAGCCCCTGATGCTGATGTAACTGGTTGAATTTGCTAGGGATCCGTGAAGACTGCCTATGCTTCCTATCCTATTCCTGAATCTTTATTATGCTAGCTTCCAACAATATTTTTGGTTTAGGGCACCACCAACACCTAAGACTCATTTTTTCTGCACCTGTTTGACAGGTGCATGTCACTTTCAATTTTTTGTTCTATCTTTTAACAGCAGGGCCTGTTTCTGCACTGTCTTGGTGCTCCAGGATCTTCAAAAGTGTGATACGTAGGAATGAAATTGCAGTAGATGTGTAATTTATGCTCCTAGAACGCCTGATGGTGCTCCCTGCATGTTGGGCCTCTCTACGTGGCCAGGCTGTGAAAAAGTCTCACACATGTGGTATTGCCATACTCAGTAGCAGAATGTATTTTGGGGTTATTTATTTTTTCAAATTTTTAACAGCAGGGCTTGTTCCTGTGCCCACCAAGAGTATCTATGGGGGGTTACAGTGTTCAGGCACCACTAGGGATGGGCGAACGGTTTGGGCCGAGCATAAGTTTGGCCTGAACACCGCCTATTCAGGTACTCGCCTAACATCCAAACTTTCTGAGCACTTAGTGGGATGTTCGCCTGCCAAGAGCACAGTCAATAGGTGGTTAAGGCTTCCCCGCTGAGAGATAAAAAAAAAAAGAATTAAAAAAAAAAAAAAGAATTAAAAAAAAAGAATGTAAATTTAAAAAAAATTGGGGAAAAAACAGCGTGGGGGACCCTTTGGGTCTGATATGGATTTTAACCACTATTGTAAAATGACACCAAAAGGAACATTCCCTCCCTCCTGCAACCCATAAGAGTACCTGAGTACCTATCTGAAGCCTATCAGAGTACCCAAAGTACCTACCTGCAGCCCATGCCTCATAGAATATTGTTGGGGTGTTTTCTTTCCAAAATGGGGTATTTTTTGGGGGTAATTCCACTGTCTTGGTGCTCCAGGATCTTCAAAAGTGTGATACGTAGGAATGAAATTGCAGTAGATGTGTAATTTATGCTCCTAGAACGCCTGATGGTGCTCCCTGCATGTTGGGCCTCTCTACGTGGCCAGGCTGTGAAAAAGTCTCACACATGTGGTATTGCCATACTCAGGAGTAGCAGAATGTATTTTGGGGTGTAAATAGAAGTATGCATATGCTGTGTGTGGAAAATAACTTTTCTTCATTTTCCCAAGAATTGTGGCAAAAAATGACAACTTCATGCCTCTTACTAAATAGTATTTGTACTGTCCTGTCATTTCAGGGCCTCAAGAAATAAGATAGGCTGTCAGTACATCAGGTGTGATCAATTCTTTCTGATTTGCACCATAGCTTGTAACTTTCACACAGACCTAAAATTTTGACCCAAATTTATGAACAAAAATTACTTATTTGCAAAATTTTATAATAGAAACTAAATAAAAGTATGTTTTTTTTTCCCGCTCCTTTTTTACTTATATCGAAAAAAATAAAAAACCCAGTGGTGATTAAATAAACCCAAAATAAAGCTCTATGTGTGTGAAAATAATGATAAAAACTTTATTTGGGTACAGGGTTGCATGACTGAGTAATTGTCATTCATAAATGTGAGAGCACTAAAGCTGAAAATTGGTCTGGGCAGGAAGGGGGTGAAAGTGGTTAAGGAGAACCCTATTACAGAATTAAGAATAAAAATGGCGTGAGGTCCCCGCCAAAATTCCTATCAGACCCTTATCCGAGCATGCAGGAAAGGGGGGCGCCCCCCCTCTTGAACCATATCAGGTCGCTTGCCCTCAACATGGGGTGGGTGCTTTGGGGTGATGTGGACAAGGGCCTCTTCCCAACAACCCTGGGGTGTAGTTGTTGGTGTCTGCCCCTATTCAGTCTATCATGAATGCAGCTGCCAGACTGATCCACCCTATCAATCACTCTGTGTCTGCAATTTTTCTCTGCCAATCCTTCCACTGTCTTATGATCACTCAACAAATATAATTAAAAAACGAACAACATCCAAAACCATCCACAACTCTGCCCCCAGCTACATCACCAGCCTCATCTCACAATATCACCCAAACCATCTCTTCGCTGCTCCCAAGACCTGCTCCCATGCTCGCCTCCAGGACTTCTCCAGGGCATGTCCCTTCTACAGTTACACACTCAAAGACTTCCCAACTCTAGCACTTTCTGGCGCTCTAACCTAGAAACATTACTCAAACCTTTACTACCCAGACTACTAAAAGACTACCCTTAAGCCTAGTACACAAGGTGAGAAAATTGGATGAAAAATACCACTTTGGAAGCAATCGTACGATAATCTGATCATTAGTACACAGCTTTCGAGAGCCTGTCATGACAGTTCATGCAAAATTATCTGAAGGGACAAACACAAACAATTTTCTCGTACGATACCAGAACAAGTGATTTTCATTTAATCAATATAGTATTTGTCCGCAAAAAATTGTAAGACCAAGACCACACATGCTCGGAAATGAAAGAATACATTACAATACAATATTACACATTACATAACTTCCGTAGTTGTATTCTGTCATACGAGAATTTTCGTAACTTTAGAAACCTATTGGTTTTTGATAAGAAACTAGCATGCAAAAAAAAAAAAGATGATAATTCATCCAATACTCTCCAAGATCTATTACCACCAGTACCACCTAGAGCTGCACGATTCTGGCTAAAATGAGAATCACAATTTTTTGCTTAGAATAAAGATCACGATTCCCGTGGCGTAACATCATTTTTCACATTATACAAAAAAAGCTAACTTTACTGTTTAGTTTTTTTTTTATTAATTAAAGTGTATTTTTTCCAAAAATGATTGTGTTTGAAAGACCGCTGCGTAAATACAGTGTGATATAAAATATTGCAAAAACCGCCATTTTATTCTCTAGGGTCTCTGCTAAAAAAAATATATAAAATGTTTGGGGTTTCTAAGTAATTTTCTAGCAAAAAATACTTATTTTAACTTGTAAGCAACAAGTGTCAGAAAAATGTTTAGTATTTAACCACTTAAGCCCCGGACCAATTTGCATCCAAAGCACCAGGCCCCTTTTTGCGATTCGGCACTGCGTCGCTTTAACTGACAATTGTTCGGTCAGGCAACGTGGCTCCCAAACAAAATTGGCGTCCTTTTTTTCCCACAAATAGAGCTTTCTATTGGTGGTATTTGATCACCTCTGCGGTTTTTATTTTTTGCGCTATAAACAAAAATAGAGTGACAATTTTGAAAAAAATTCAATATTTTTTACTTTTTGCGATAATAAATATCCCCAAAAAATATATAAAAAATTTTTTTTTTTCCGTCAGTTTAGGCCGATGCATATTCTTCTACATATTTTTGTTAAAAAAAATTGCAATTAGCGATTATTGATTGGTTTGCGCAAAAGTTATACAATAGTTAAACAATAGTTTACAAAATAGGGGATAGTTTTATAGCATTTTTATTAATATTTTTTTTTTACTAGTAATGGCGGCGATCAGCGATTTTTATTGTGACTGCGACATTATGGCGGACACATCGGACATTTTTGACACATTTTTGGGACCATAGTCATTTATACAGCAATCAGTGCTATTTAAATGAACTGATTCCTGTGTAAATGACACTGTCAGTGAAGGAGTTAACCACTAGGGGGCAGGGAGGGGTTAACTGTGTGTGTGTGTTTTTTTTAACTGTAGGGGGCGTGGCTTGGTGTCTGACGTCACTGATCGTCTTTCCCTATGACAAGGAACAGACGATCAGTGACAGGCTCAGTAGGAAGCACGGGGAGAGGTTTGTTTACACAGACCTCTCCTTGTTCTTCAGCTCTGTGACCCGATCGTGGGACACCAGTGGCGATCGGGTTTGCTGGTCCGGCGGCCACGGTCACGGAGCTCAGGACCGGGTCACGAGCGCGCCACCGCCGGCGCGCGTGTGACCCACGGCTGGGCTCTTAAAGAGACACATACAGGTACGTGATTGTGCCCAGCCGTGCCATTCTGGCGACGTATATCGGCGTGAGGCGGTCCTTAAGTGGTTAAGTGGTTAAACTGCCCTCATCTACAGACAGAAGTTCATTCCTTTGATCTAACAGAAGGAATATTACAATGTTTCTCTTTTATAAACTTAGCAGGCTGCCTGTTTGATTTTTTTTTTTGACAGCTGTCGGCTTGAGCAGAGAACTCTGCATTGAATCGAGGAAATGCAGTGTTAAGATTACGAGGAGGGGAGAATTTTTAACAATTAATTGTGCAGCTCTAGTACCACCCTATACTATATGAACTCCTGTAAAGGGATTTTATCAGTCTTTATCACAAACCTGCTTAACTGATTAACCCCCGTAGCAGTTCACTCCACCATTCTTTCTGAAGTGGGAGAGGGACGTGGACACCCAATTTACCTCAGAACAAAGAAGGCAACATCTTATGTAGATCACTTCTCAATCTCAGATACATTCCAAAAGTCAGGCTACAAAATTTTAACAAGATGGTACAGAGTTCCAAACATTGTACACAAAATCTGGTAGCAGACAGCAAAACTCTGCTGGAGATGCAATGCAAAAGAGGGCACATTTTTTTGTATCTTCTAGTTCTGTCCGAAGATGTTAAAGTGGAAGTAAACCCTCCTATCGTTTTCAGCCAAGGAAGCTGCCATCTTTGCCTCTGTTTAATCTTCAACTGCCACAGTGCTGCACATGTGATCCGTTATGACACCAGCCATTGGATGGTTTGACTGTTTGGTTGAGAGCACAGCCAATGTGCAGTTAGCATTCAAGGCATGCCTTTTTTTTTTAGACTGTTAAATCGATGGGTTTACTTCCGCTTTAACCTGGGTACAACTCAGCCACATACCTGCTTGTCAGGGAAATGGCCAAAGAACTGCCAATCTTACCAGCACTCATCATGGCCGCTTCAAGTGAACACCCATGTGCATGCACGTACGCAGATGCGCGACGGCGCAAATGGGGTGTACGCAGATGCGTGCGTACAATGTGACAGATGCTGGCGCCCTCTGGCTTATTTAAACCTGCTACTGACACCTGCAAATTGCTGGATTATCATCAGCTCCCCCGTATTTCATTGTTCCTCTGTGTATTCTGATTCTTGGACCTCCCGCTACCAACCCGCTTACCCTGATCTCTTGGCTTGACCCTTGGTTGCACCCTGACTCTGCTCCTGTCTGCTCAATTGTGTTTGACCCTGGCTTGGCTCACGACTCGTTATTGGTAATGCTTAACTAATCTCCCCGTGTATGGTCCCGGCCTTTTTCAGTTCTGCTATCTGAACCTACCTTGGACTGATCTGCTGTGTATGAACCCTGGCCTGGCTCCTGATTATTTTCCTGGTTTGCTCCACTGCCACATACATCTGGCATCATCCAAGCACGTCTGCCTTACAGTGCATTCCTGCCTGTTCTAGCTATTCTCAGGTGATCAGCTCATCAAACTTCAATAACTAGCAAGTTAGTAGGGATGGCGCCCAGTGGAGAACTGCCCAGTGGACTTACACAAGTGGTCTGTAGACACCGGATGGAATGAGGCAGCTCTGAGATACCAATATCGGCTGGGACTATCTGAATCCCTCAAGGATGAGTTGGCCAGAGTTGAGACACCCGCTACACTTGAAGTTCTCATTCAGCTATACAGCTCGATAGGCGCCTACGGGAACGACGGTCAGAGCAATCTTAACCACTTTCAGACCGGACCAATTTGCAGCCAAAGGACCAGGCCCCTTTTTGCGATTCGGCACTGCGTCGCTTTAACTGACAATTGCGCGGTCGTGCGACGTGGCTCCCAAACAAAATTGACGTCCTTTTTTTCCCACAAATAGAGCTTTCTTTTGGTGGTATTTGATCACCCCTGCGGTTTTTATTTTTTGCGCTATAAACAAAAATAGAGCGACAATTTTGAAAAAAATGCATTATTTTTTATTTTTTGCTATAATAAATATCCCCAAAAAATATATAAAAAAACATTTTTTTTCCTCAGTTTAGGCCGATACGTATTCTTCTACATATTTTTGGTAAAAAAAATCGCAATAAGCGATTATTTATCGGTTTGCGCAGAAGTTATAGCGTTTACAAGATAGGGGATAGTTTTATAGCATTTTTATTAATAATTTTTTTTTTATTATTAATGGCGGAGATCTGCGATTTTTTTTGTGACTGCGACATTATGGCGGACACATCGGACATTTTTGACACATTTTTGGGACCATTGTCATTTTTACAGCAATTAATGCATTAAATGCATTGATTTCTGTATAAATGACACTGGCAGTGAAGGGGTTAACCACAAGGGGGCAGTGTAATGGTTAACTATGCCTAGGGGTGTGTTTTTTACTGTGGGGGGGGGCGTGGCTGTCAGCTAGTGAATGCTGATCTCTGCTCCAATCACAGGGAGCAGAGATCGGCGTCACTAGTTACTAGGCAGAACGGGGAGATGCTGTTTATCTCGGCATCTCCCCGTTCAGCCGCCCCGTGAGACGATCGCGGGGGTCCCCGCGGCGATCGAGTCCGCGGGGACCGCGATCGGACTCACGGGGGTCCCGACCGGCGCGGGTGCGCGCCGCTCCCGGTGCGCTCCCGATGGCACGGACAGGCTAAAGGAGGGACGTATATATACGCCCTCCTGCCTGTACGTGGTCGTTAAGTGGTCGTTTACGCGGTCGGCAAGTGGTTAAACTTTCAGACCTACCTGGATGCTGCCTAAAGTTCCTGCTCCATCAGTATATGCGCCTTCCACTCAACCAACGACTGAAGTCGAACCTATGCAAATCGGCTTGGTCTGTTCAGCACTGACCCCTGATGAGAGACTTTGTGGCCGGCAAGCTAATCTCTGCCTCTATTGTGGAGGAAACAGATATTTCCTACGTAATTGCCCCATAAGACCTAGTAAGTAGACATGGGAACTGTCAAAAAATTCATTTCGTTTAGTTTCGTCCCGTTTCGTATATAAAAAAATTCGTAATTCGTAAATCGTTTACGAAATTCCGTTCGAATTCGTACGAAATACGAAATTCGGACGAATCGTAATTTTTTTTACGAATCGTTAGTAAAGTTACGAATCGTTACGAATCGTTACAAATCGTTAACGCGGCTAATGAATTGTCGGTTCTCATAACACAGAGAAAAATTTGAATCCAACTACAAATATCGAATTTCAATTTCAAGTTACGAATCGTTACGAATCGTTACGAATCGTTACGAATCGTTAGTAAATCCAACTACAAATATCGAATTTCAACTAATATGAAAGAAATTATAATAGCGGATATAACGAATGCTTTGAATGCTTCGAATGAATTCGAGATTCAGTATAATGGACGCGAACGTTCGAAATCAAAAGTGCTAATACGGCCAATATGCATGTTAATGTCATAAAACAGGTTTGGGGACCCGGGTCCTGCCCCAGGGGACATATATCAATGCAAAAAGAACTTTTAAAAACTAACGTTTTTTCGGGAGCAGTCATTTTAATGATGCATAAAGTGAAAAAAAAAAAGTGAAATTTTCCTTTAAATATGGTACCTGGGGGGTGTCTAAAGTATGCCTGTGAAGTGGCATGTGTTTCCCGTGTTTAGAACTGTCCTTGCACAAAATGACATTTGTAAAGGAAAAAAAGAAGCCATTTAAAACCACTTGCGGCTTTAGGTTTGATCTTAAGTAGAATCTGAACAGGTACATTATGAAGTGTAGCTCCATCCCAAAAAAATCTATTTTTAAGCTTTTTGGAGAACATAGGGAGGGGTTATCACCCCTGTAACATTTGCTGTCTTTGCACATCTGTTCAGAACATGTCACCTCACTTTCCGTCCCAATGACAAATGTTTTTGGAAAAGTGGGGTTTTAATTGAAACAAGGATTGGTGATAAAGTATCAGTAGAGAGGAGATACCTTTTTCCCAAATTAAATCTAACAGGATAGAATTTCCCTTCCTAGGGGTAGATTTCCTCTCACTTCCTGTTTTCTCTTTCCATTTGCAAGTAGGAGTCGTTTGTAAGTTGGATGTTTGAAAGTAGGGGCCTGGCGTATATACTCTGCAGAAATTTGCCCTATTAGATGTTGGTGTAGCCACAAGACTGGTGGGCACAGGAATGGGCCCTGCTGTGAGTTAATAGATCAAGATTTGTAATTGCATGCACCTGTTGAACAGGGCAGAAAAATTGGGGGTGGTGGTGGTGGTGGTGGACGGTTTTGCCACAAGACTGTAAGCTCTCACAGTTACTCTTGGTGGGCGCAGGAATGGGCCCTGCTGTGAGTTATTAGATCAAGATTTGTAATTGCAAGCACCTGATGAACAGGGCAGAAAAATTGGGCCTTTGGCGGTGGTGGTGGACGGTGTTGCCACAAGACTGTAGGCCCTCATAGTTACTCTTGGTGGGCGCAGGAATGGGCCCTGCTGTGAGTTATTAGATCAAGATTTGTAATTGCAAGCACCTGATGAACAGGGCAGAAAAATTGGGCCTTTGGCGGTGGTGGTGGACGGTGTTGCCACAAGACTGCAGGCCCTCATAGTTACTCTTGGTGGGCGCAGGAATGGGCCCTGCTGTGAACTATTAGATCAAGATTTGTAATTACCCGCCCCTGTTAAACAGGGGCTGAAAAATTGTGCCTTAGGCACTGGTGCTGGTGCCACAACACTGCAACCCCTCACAGAGACTGTACTTGGAGCACAGCAGTCACACGTGTTGCGAAGCATTTTTTTAAAAAAATTGTAAGTACACGCCCCTGTTAAACAGGGGCTGAAAAATTGTGCCTTAGGCACTGGTGCTGGTGCCACAACACTGCAACCCGGCCCTCACAGATACTGTACTTGGAGCACAGCAGTCACACGTGTTGCGAAGCATTTTTTTTAAAAATTGTAAGTACACGCCCCTGTTAAACAGGGGCTGAAAAATTGTGCCTTAGGCACTGGTGCTGGTGCAACAACACTGCAACCCGGCCCTCACAGATACTGTACTTGGAGCACAGCAGTCACACGTGTTGCGAAGCATTTTTTTAAAAAATTGTAAGTACACGCCCCTGTTAAACAGGGGCTGAAAAATTGTGCCTTAGGCACTGGTGCTGGTGCCACAACACTGCAACCCGTCCCTCACAGATACTGTACTTGGAGCACAGCAGTCACACGTGTTGCGAAGCATTTTTTTTAAAAAATTGTAAGTACCCGCCCCTGTTAAACAGGGGCTGAAAAATTGTGCCTTAGGCACTGGTGCTGGTGCCACAACACTGCAACACGGCCCTCACAGAGACTGTACTTGGAGCACAGCAGTCACACGTGTTGCAAAGCATTTTTTTTTTAAAAATTGTAAGTACACGCCCCTGTTAAACAGGGGCTGAAAAATTGTGCCTTAGGCACTGGTGCTGGTGCCACAACACTGCAACACGGCCCTCACAGAGACTGTACTTGGAGCACAGCAGTCACACGTGTTGCGAAGCATTTTTTTAAAAAATTGTAAGTACACGCCCCTGTTAAACAGGGGCTGAAAAATTGTGCCTTAGGCACTGGTGTGGTGGCATGGATCATTGAGGAGGAGGAAGAGGATAGTCAGTGAACATAAGAGGACAGTCACTCAGCATCAGCATAGGCAGTCTTGAAGGGATGTGACATTAAAAATTATTCGGTTATATCCGCCTCAGGTGCCTGGTAGCTGGTGGTGATCCAAGACTGATTCATTTTGATGAATGTCAGTCGATCAACCGAGGCGGTGGACAGGCGCACCCTATGATCAGTCACAAATCCTCCAGCAGCACTGAATGTGCGTTCGGAAAGAACGCTGGAGGCAGGACAGGCCAGTAGCTCAATTGCATACTGTGCAAGCTCTGGCCAGTGATCCATCCTCAGGACCCAGTAAGCCAGAGGATTTTCGGTGGGAAAGGTGTCCAAGTCTGACCTTGCCCCAAGGTATTCCTGCACCATGTATATCAGACGCTGGCGATGGTTGCTGGAACCGATCATACCTTGGGGCTGCGGACTAAAAAATTGTCTGAACGCATCGGTCAGACGTCCACCTTCCCCACCGCTCCTTCTGCCACTGACCGAAGCCTCAGCAACTCGTCGCCCAGGACCAGGAGTTTGTAGCCTCCCAGTTTCTGGGAACGCGTTGCACAGACCTTTCTGCAAGGCCTCCCTGAGATGTCTCATCCTCTGCTCCCTCTGCGACGGCAAGATAAGGTCCGCAACCTTACCCTTGTACCGCGGATCAAGGAGAGTGGCCAGCCAGTAATGGTCCCTCTCCTTGATCCGAAGAACACGAGGATCCTTCCGCAGGCTTTGCAGGATCAGGGAGGCCATGCAGCGTAGGTTAGCTGAGGCATTCGGTCCGGAGTCTTCTGGGTCACTGAGGATGACATGATCGCCAGCCACCTCCTCCCAGCCACGTACAAGTCCACTGGCTTGTTGGGACTGTACATCATCCCTAAAAGACTGCTGCTGCTGATGCTGAGTGCCAGGCTCCACCTCCATGCTCACACAATCCTCCTCCTCCTCCTCCTCCTCCTCCTCATCCTCTTCCTGTGTGATGGTGGGACAGAAGGAACACTGTCCGGATAAAGGGGGCCTTGAGAGGCAAGGAAGTCCTCCTCTTCCTGCCTCTGTTCTGCCTCAAGTGCCCTGTCCATTATCCCACGCAGCGTATGCTCCAACAGGTGGACAAGAGGGACAGTGTCACTGATGCATGCACTGTCACTGCTCACCATCCTCGTGGCCTCCTCAAATGGTGAGAGGACAGTGCATGCATCCCTGATCATGCTCCACTGACGTGGGGAAAAAAAACCAAGCTCCCCTGACCCTGTCCTGGTGCCGTAGTCGCAAAGGTACTCATTGATGGCCCTCTGCTGCGTGTGCAGTCGCTGCAGCATGGCCAACGTTGAGTTCCACCTGGTGGGCATGTCAGATATTAGGCGGTTCTTGGGCAGGTTCAGCTCCTTTTGCAGCTCAGTCAGCCGAGCACTGGCATTATAAGATCGGCGGAAATGCACACAGACTTTCCTGGCCTGCCTCAGGACATCCTGTAAGCCTGGGAACCTGCCCAAGAACCGCTGCACCACCAGGTTGAGGACGTGAGCCATGCAGGGCACATGGGTGAGCTGCCCCTGTCGCAGGGCGGAGAGGAGGTTGGTGCCATTGTCAGAAACGACCATTCCTGGCTTAAGCTGACGTGGCGTCAACCACCTCTCGGCCTGCCCCTGCAGAGCTGCCAGAACCTCTGGCCCAGTGTGGCTCCTGTCCCCCAAACACACCAGCGCAAGCACGGCATGGCATCTTTTTGCCTGCGTACTTGCGTAGCCCCTTGTACGCCTACGGAGCACCGCTGGTTCCAAGGACAGAGCACTGGAGGAAGAAGAAGAGGAGGGGGTGGAGGAGAGAGGTGTGTCACAACCAGTAGCAGTAGTCGCGTTTTGGAGGCGTGGTGGCGGGACAACCTCCAACACTACTGCACCTTGTCCTGCATCCCTCCCAGCTGCCAATAGAGTGACCCAATGGGCCGTGAAAGAAAGGTACCGTCCCTGTCCATGCCTGCTGGACCATGAGTCAGCGGTAATATGCACCTTACCGCTGACCGCCCTGTCCAGCGAGGCATGGACATTGCCCTCCACATGCCGGTAGAGAGACGGAATCGCCTTCCGCGAGAAAAAGTGGCGTTTGGGAACCTGCCACTGAGGAACCGCACATTGAACAAACTCACGGAAGGGGGCCGAGTCTACCAACTGAAAAGGCAGCAGTTGAAGTGCTAGCAATTTAGCAAGGCTAGCATTCAACCGCTGGGCATGTGGATGGCTGGGAGTGTACTTCTTTCTACGGTCCAGCAGCTGGGGCAGGGAAATTTGCCTGCTGCATTCGGACGTCGGTGTACTGCAAGTACTTGGTTGTGACACACCGAATTCTACACCTTCAGTCCTCTCAGAGCAGCTTTCAGAGAGGACTGAAGGTGTAGTGGGGATGGAGATCCCAGCTGAGGAGGAGCAAGGAGAGGTCCGCTTAGTTCTTTGGTGTGGGTCTTTTATGTGTGCCTGCCAACGAGCTGCATGGCAGGTCGCCATATGTCTGGTCATGCTTGTCGTGCCCAAGCGGCTGATGTTTTGGCCACGCGAGATACGCTTGAGACAAATATTGCAAATAGCAGTGGTGCGATCTGCTGCACTCGTCTCAAAAAAGGCCCACACCAAAGAACTTTTCTGATAACGTGCAGAGGCAGCGCCCTGCACAGGCGGAGCTCTGCGGTGTTGTACAGTTGCTGTGCTGGCCTCTACCTGGCCTCCAGGGGGCATCCTGCCTCGTTGGACATGTGACGCCGCATCCTCCTCCTCCTCGTCCTCCTCCTCATCCTCTCTCCCTTGAGGCACCCACGTGGAGTCAGTGACCTCATCATCCCCTCCCTCTTCACCACTAGAGCAAACCTGGCAGTAAGCTGCAGCTGGTGGAACTGTACTGCCAGATTCCTCAAGCTGGGTATCGTCATCCGAGCCTTCGAATCGTTGGGCATCCTCCTGGAGCATGTACCCAACACTGTGCTCAAAGAGTTCGGGGGACTCCTCAGGAGGACATGGTGGGTCTAGGGAAGGGGTGGCTGATGATGCTCTGTCATTACCCTGAGCCTGGGTGAGAGAGGATGAGGAGGATGAGGAGGGCTTGGTCATCCATTCTACCAAGCCTTCAGCATGATGCGGCTCCACATGTCCAGCTGCCGAAAACAAAGACGCGCGTGTCCCATGGCCACGTGCTGATGACGATGCACGACCACGTCCACGTCCACGGCCACGTCCACTAGAAACAGAGCCTGCCTGCCCTGTGTTCTTGGCTCTGCACGCTCTGCCTCCCCTTGGCGGTCTTCCAGCCATTGTAGTCGGTAGTCCTGTGGGTGCTGCTGAGAAGAAAATATAGAGCTCTGTGTGATGCCACTAACACACTAGAAGTCCTATGGGTGCTTCTGCAAAGAAAATAGAGGAGCTCTGTGTGATGCCACTAACACACTAGAAAGTCCTGTGGGTGCTTATGCAAAGAAAATAGAGGAGCTCTGTGTGATGCCACTAACACACTAGAAGTCCTGTGGGTGCTTCTGCAAAGAAAATAGAGGAGCTCTGTGTGATGCCACTAACACACTAGAAGTCCTGTGGGTGCTGCTGAGAAGAATATATAGGAGCTCTGTGTGATGCCACTAACACACTAGAAGTCCTATGGGTGCTTCTGCAAAGAAAATAGAGGAGCTCTGTGTGATGCCACTAACACACTAGAAAGTCCTGTGGGTGCTGCTGAGAAGATATATAGGAGCTCTGTGTGATGCCACTAACACACTAGAAGTCCTATGGGTGCTTCTGCAAAGAAAATAGAGGAGCTCTGTGTGATGCCACTAACACACTAGAAGTCCTGTGGGTGCTTATGCAAAGAAATAGAGGAGCTCTGTGTGATGCCACTAACACACTAGAAGTCCTGTGGTGCTTCTGCAAAGAAAATAGAGGAGCTCTGTGTGATGCCACTAACACACTAGAAGTCCTGTGGGTGCTTCTGAGAAGAATATATAGGAGCTCTGTGTGATGCCACTAACACACTAGAAGTCCTATGGGTGCTTCTGCAAAGAAAATAGAGGAGCTCTGTGTGATGCCACTAACACACTAGAAGTCCTGTGGGTGCTTATGCAAAGAAAATAGAGGAGCTCTGTGTGATGCCACTAACACACTAGAAGTCCTGTGGGTGCTGCTGAGAAGAATATATAGGAGCTCTGTGTGATGCCACTAACACACTAGAAGTCCTATGGGTGCTTCTGCAAAGAAAATAGAGGAGCTCTGTGTGATGCCACTAACACACTAGAAGTCCTGTGGGTGCTTATGCAAAGAAAATAGAGGAGCTCTGTGTGATGCCACTAACACACTAGAAGTCCTGTGGGTGCTTATGCAAAGAAAATAGAGGAGCTCTGTGTGATGCCACTAACACACTAGAAGTCCTGTGGGTGCTTATGCAAAGAAAATAGAGGAGCTCTGTGTGATGCCACTAACACACTAGAAGTCCTGTGGGTGCTGCTGAGAAGAATATATAGGAGCTCTGTGTGATGCCACTAACACACTAGAAGTCCTATGGGTGCTTCTGCAAAGAAAATAGAGGAGCTCTGTGTGATGCCACTAACACACTAGAAGTCCTGTGGGTGCTGCTGAGAAGAATATATAGGAGCTCTGTGTGATGCCACTAACACACTAGAAGTCCTGTGGGTGCTTATGCAAAGAAAATAGAGGAGCTCTGTGTGATGCCACTAACACACTAGAAGTCCTGTGGGTGCTTCTGCAAAGAAAATAGAGGAGCTCTGTGTGATGCCACTAACACACTAGAAGTCCTGTGGGTGCTGCTGAGAAGAATATATAGGAGCTCTGTGTGATGCCACTAACACACTAGAAGTCCTATGGGTGCTTCTGCAAAGAAAATAGAGGAGCTCTGTGTGATGCCACTAACACACTAGAAGTCCTGTGGGTGCTGCTGAGAAGAATATATAGGAGCTCTGTGTGATGCCACTAACACACTAGAAGTCCTATGGGTGCTTCTGCAAAGAAAATAGAGGAGCTCTGTGTGATGGGACTAACACACTTCAAGTCCTATAGGTGCTTCTGGGAAGAAAATATAGCTCTGTGTGTGTGATGGGACTAACACACTTCAAGTCCTATAGGTGCTTCTGGGAACAAAATATAGCTCTGTGTGTGTAATGGGACTAACACACTTCAAGTCCTATAGGTGCTTCTGGGAACAAAATATAGCTCTGTGTGTGTGATGGGACTAACACACTTCAAGTCCTATAGGTTCTTCTGGGAACAAAATATAGCTCTGTGTGTGTGATGGGACTAACACACTTCAAGTCCTATAGGTGCTTCTGGGAACAAAATATAGCTCTGTGTGTGTGATGGGACTAACACACTTCAAGTCCTATAGGTGCTTCTGGGAACAAAATATAGCTCTGTGTGTGTGATGGGACTAACACACTTCAAGTCCTATAGGTGCTTCTGGGAACAAAATATAGCTCTGTGTGTGTAATGGGACTAACACACTTCAAGTCCTATAGGTGCTTCTGGGAAGAAAATATAGCTCTGTGTGTGTGATGGGACTAACACACTTCAAGTCTATAGGTGCTTCTGGGAACAAAATATAGCTCTGTGTGTGTAATGGGACTAACACACTTCAAGTCCTATAGGTGCTTCTGGGAAGAAAAAAATATAGCTCTGTGTGTGTGATGGGACTAACACACTTCAAGTCCTATAGGTGCTTCTGGGAAGAAAAATATAGCTCTGTGTGTGTAATGGGACTAACACACTTCAAGTCCTATAGGTGCTTCTGGGAAGAAAATATAGCTCTGTGTGTGTAATGGGACTAACACACTTCAAGTCCTATAGGTGCTTCTGGGAAGAAAATATAGCTCTGTGTGTGTAATGGGACTAACACACTTCAAGTCCTATAGGTGCCTCTGGGAACAAAATATAGCTCTGTGTGTGTGATGGGACTAACACACTTCAAGTCCTATAGGTGCTTCTGGGAAGAAAATATAGCTCTGTGTGTGTGATGGGACTAACACACTTCAAGTCCTATAGGTGCTTCTGGGAAGAAAATATAGCTCTGTGTGTGTGATGGGACTAACACACTTCAAGTCCTATAGGTGCTTCTGGAAGAAAATATAGCTCTGTGTGTGTAATGGGACTAACACACTTCAAGTCCTATAGGTGCTTCTGGGAAGAAAATATAGCTCTGTGTGTGTAATGGGACTAACACACTTCAAGTCCTATAGGTGCTTCTGGGAAGAAAATATAGCTCTGTGTGTGTAATGGGACTAACACACTTCAAGTCCTATAGGTGCCTCTGGGAACAAAATATAGCTCTGTGTGTGTGATGGGACTAACACACTTCAAGTCCTATAGGTGCTTCTGGGAAGAAAATATAGCTCTGTGTGTGTGATGGGACTAACACACTTCAAGTCCTATAGGTGCTTCTGGGAAGAAAATATAGCTCTGTGTGTGTGATGGGACTAACACACTTCAAGTCCTATAGGTGCTTCTGGGAAGAAAATATAGCTCTGTGTGTGTGATGGGACTAACACACTTCAAGTCCTATAGGTGCTTCTGGGAACAAAATATAGCTCTGTGTGTGTAATGGGACTAACACACTTCAAGTCCTATAGGTGCTTCTGGGAAGAAAATATAGCTCTGTGTGTGTGATGGGACTAACACACTTCAAGTCCTATAGGTGCTTCTGGGAAGAAAATATAGCTCTGTGTGTGTAATGGGACTAACACACTTCAAGTCCTATAGGTGCTTCTGGGAAGAAAATATAGCTCTGTGTGTGTAATGGGACTAACACACTTCAAGTCCTATAGGTGCTTCTGGGAAGAAAATATAGCTCTGTGTGTGTAATGGGACTAACACACTTCAAGTCCTATAGGTGCCTCTGGGAACAAAATATAGCTCTGTGTGTGTGATGGGACTAACACACTTCAAGTCCTATAGGGTGCTTCTGGGAAGAAAATATAGCTCTGTGTGTGTGATGGGACTAACACACTTCAAGTCCTATAGGTGCTTCTGGGAAGAAAATATAGCTCTGTGTGTGTGATGGGACTAACACACTTCAAGTCCTATAGGTGCTTCTGGGAAGAAAATATAGCTCTGTGTGTGTGATGGGACTAACACACTTCAAGTCCTATAGGTGCTTCTGGGAACAAAATATAGCTCTGTGTGTGTAATGGGACTAACACACTTCAAGTCCTATAGGTGCTTCTGGGAAGAAAATATAGCTCTGTGTGTGTAATGGGACTAACACACTTCAAGTCCTATAGGTGCTTCTGGGAAGAAAATATAGCTATGTGTGTGTAATGGGACTAACACACTTCAAGTCCTATAGGTGCTTCTGGGAAGAAAATATAGCTCTGTGTGTGTAATGGGACTAACACACTTCAAGTCCTATAGGTGCTTCTGGGAAGAAAATATAGCTCTGTGTGTGTAATGGGACTAACACACTTCAAGTCCTATAGGTGCTTCTGGGAAGAAAATATAGCTCTGTGTGTGTAATGGGACTAACACACTTCAAGTCCTATAGGTGCCTCTGGGAACAAAATATAGCTCTGTGTGTGTGATGGGACTAACACACTTCAAGTCCTATAGGTGCTTCTGGGAAGAAAATATAGCTCTGTGTGTGTGATGGGACTAACACACTTCAAGTCCTATAGGTGCTTCTGGGAAGAAAATATAGCTCTGTGTGTGTGATGGGACTAACACACTTCAAGTCCTATAGGTGCTTCTGGGAACAAAATATAGCTCTGTGTGTGTAATGGGACTAACACACTTCAAGTCCTATAGGTGCTTCTGGGAAGAAAATATAGCTCTGTGTGTGTAATGGGACTAACACACTTCAAGTCCTATAGGTGCTTCTGGGAACAAAATATAGCTCTGTGTGTGTAATGGGACTAACACACTTCAAGTCCTATAGGTTCTTCTGGGAACAAAATATAGCTCTGTGTGTGTGATGGGACTAACACACTTCAAGTCCTATAGGTGCTTCTGGGAAGAAAATATAGCTCTGTGTGTGTAATGGGACTAACACACTTCAAGTCCTATAGGTGCTTCTGGGAAGAAAATATAGCTCTGTGTGTGTAATGGGACTAACACACTTCAAGTCCTATAGGTGCTTCTGGGAAGAAAATATAGCTCTGTGTGTGTAATGGGACTAACACACTTCAAATCCTATAGGTGCCTCTGGGAACAAAATATAGCTCTGTGTGTGTGATGGGACTAACACACTTCAAGTCCTATAGGTGCTTTCTGGGAAGAAAATATAGCTCTGTGTGTGTGATGGGACTAACACACTTCAAGTCCTATAGGTGCTTCTGGGAAGAAAATATAGCTCTGTGTGTGTAATGGGACTAACACACTTCAAGTCCTATAGGTGCCTCTGGGAACAAAATATAGGAGCTCTGCCTGCCTGCCACGAACACACTACAAGTCCTATAGGTGCTTCTGGTAACAAAATATAGGAGCTCTGCCTGCCTGCCACGAACACACTACAAGTCCTATAGGTGCTTCTGGTAACAAAATATAGGAGCTCTGCCTGCCTGCCACGAACACACTACAAGTCCTATAGGTGCTTCTGGTAACAAAATATAGGAGCTCTGCCTGCCTGCCACGAACACACTACAAGTCCTATAGGTGCTTCTGGTAACAAAATATAGTAGCTCTGCCTGCCTGCCACGAGCACACTACAAGCCCCTCTTTCTCAATCAATCTTTGTAACTGAATCTATCTAACTCAATCTCTGTAAGTGAATCTCTCTAACTATCTAAATGCAGCAGAGTGTCACAGAATCAGCCTGCTCAATCTGCGCCGGAACAGCATGTGACCGGCGCAGACGGCGTGGCGGCGTTTTATAGGGGGGGGCGTGTACTACAGCCCCTGAGCTGTAATTGGCTACAGGCGTCCTGCCTGTAGCCAATTATGGCTCTTCGAGTTTCCGGGGCTGTGATTGGCCAAGCATGCGGGGTCACAGTGCATGCTTGGCCAATCATCAGCCAGCAATGCACTGCGCGGCCGCGCCGGCCGCAATGCTTTGGGGGGCCGCTCGCATCACACGAACGTGATGCGAGCGGCCAAAATAGTTCTGGGCTCGCCGAGCGAGCGAACGCCCGGTGCTCGATGCGAACGTGGGTTCGCATCGAGCACCGGGCCCATCCCTAATATCTAATATAGAGAACTGTTCCTGCACAAAGTGTCATTTTTGCAGGAAAAAAAGCTATTTAAAAACACTCGCGGCTAATAAAAAGTCGGCTACGTAACACAGAGAACAGTCATTCATTGATTAAAAAAAAAAAAGCGTGGGGGTCCCCCCCAATTCAATAACCAGGCCCTTCAAGTCTGGTATGGATATTAAGGGGGACCCCAGCCAAAAAATAAATAAAAAAATGGCGTGGAGTCCCCCCAAATATCCATACCAGACCCTTCAGGTCTGGGATGGATTTTAAGGGGAACCCCGGCCAAAAAATAAAAAATAAAATGGCGTGGGGTCCCCCTCCAAATCCATACCAGACCCTTATCCGAGCACGCAACCTGGCAGGCCGCAGGAAAGGAGGGGGGGACGAGAGCGCCCCCCCCCCCCCTCTCCCGCCTGAACCGTACCAGGCCACATGCCCTCAACATTGGGAGGGTGCTTTGGGGTCGATGAGGTTGATGAGGACAAGGGCCTCATCCCCACAACCCTGGCCATTGGTTGTGGGGGTCTGCGGGCGGGGGGCTTATCGGAATCTGGAAGCCCCCTTTAACAAGGGGACCCCCAGATCCCGGCCCCCCCCCCCCCCCCCCCCCCCCCCCCCCCCCCCCGTGTGAAATGGTAAGGGGGTACAAAAGTACCCTACCATTTCACCAAAAAAGGTGACAAAAA
>CM053034.1:166626279-166650543 GCA_028564925.1 Lithobates sylvaticus | reverse complement strand
AACAACTGCAACCAAGCGTTTGCGATAACGTGCAATGAGGCTTTTACAGCGTCCTGGAGGAATTTTGGCCCACTCATCTTTGCAGAATTGTCCTAATTCAGTTACATTAGAGGGTTTTCGAGCATGAACGCCCTTTTTAAGGTCATACCACAACATCTCAATAGGATTCAGGTCAGGACTTTGGCTAGGCCACTCCAAAGTCTTCATTTTGTTTTTCTTCAGCCATTCGGTGGTGGACTTGCTGGTGTGTTTAGGATCAATGTCCTGCTGCAGAACCCAAGTTCGTTTCAGCTTGAGTACACGAACAGATGGTCGGACATTCTCCTTCAGGATCTCTTGGTAGACAGCAGAATTCATAGTTCCTTTTATCACGGCAAGTCTTCCAGTTCCTGAAGCAGCAAAACAGCCCCAGACCATCACACTACCACCACCATATTTTACTGTTGGTATAATGTTCTTTTTCTGAAATGCAGTGTTCCTTCTACGCCAGATATACTTGGACACACACCTTCCAAAGAGTTCCACTTTTGTCTCATCGGTCCACAGAATGTTGTCCCAAAAGTCTTGGGGATCATCAAGATGTGTTGTGGAGAAATTGAGACGAGCTTTGATGTTCTTTTTGCTCAGCAGTGGTTTTCTCCTTGGAACTCTGCCATGCAGGCCATTTTTGCCCAGTCTTTTCCTGATGGTGGAGGCATGAACGCTGACCTTAACTGAGGCAAGTGAGGCCTGCAGTTCCTTGGACGTTGTTGTGGGGTCTTTTGTGACCTCTTGGATGAGTCGTCGCTGCGCTCTTGGGGTAATTTTTGGCGGCCGGCCACTCCTGGGAAGGTTCACCACTGTTCCATGTCTTCGCCATTTGTGAATAATGGCTCTCACTGTGGTTCGCTGGATTCCCAAAGATTTGGAAATGGCTTTATAACCCTTTCCAGACTGATAGATCTCAATTACTTTCTTTCTCAATTGTTCCTGAATTTCTTTGGGTCTCGGCATGATGTGTAGCTTTTAAGGATCTTCTGGTGGACCTTACTGTGTCAAGCAGCTCCTATTTAAGTGATGCCTTGATTGTGAACAGGTGTGGCAATAATCAGGCCTGGGTGTGGCTAGAGAAATTGAACTCAGGTGTGGACAACCACAGTTATAGTATGTTTTAACAAGGGGGGCAATCACTTTTTCACACAGGGCCATGATGGTTTGGATTTTTTTTCACCTTTAATAATAAACACCTTCATTTACAAATTGCATTTTGTGTTTACTTGTGTTGTCCTTGACTACTGTTTAAATTGGTTTGATGTTCCGAAACACTTAAGTGTGACAAACATGCAAAGGAACAGGAAATGAGGAAGGGGGCAAACACTTTTTCACACCACTGTATATATTATGTACACATACACATGCGCGCGTGCACACACATATATTATATATGGTATTCGAATAAAAATATGAAAACTCCGATCTCTCAAGCATGCATTGTTTTCCCTATGTAACATGGAGGGGAAGATATCTCTGGGGTGATTCCTTGCAGGTTTAGCTATGGACAAATATATTCATGTGCATACAAAACACAGGAAAACCAGAGCACGCTGGCCTTGTGAAGTGTGTTCACTGTTTATTGACGATGGGTAAAACAAATTGAACTCAAACTGGATTACTGTATATCAGATCCATATCCATGTAAAACCTCCGACCATCAATATCATGCAGCACAGTAAAGGCTGACGTGTTTCAGGGGTCAAATGGCCCTTTCTTCAGAGCCTATGTCACGTCACATTTTGCTACCCGCTGGAGTGCGCATGCGCCATATGCGTTCCAACTGTTGTAAGACACCACTTTGCCACAGGGCCCCTTGCGGGCTCGCTTCGTTCCCCACGTTCCGGGCATGGCCTCACTTTGCTCGGCATAATTATAATCTATATCTATGTCCACTTGGATGGTGGGGCTTGAACCTGGACTCAGGTTTGAACCTGCATTCGCAGTCCAGCGGGTAGCCAAAGGTGATGGGTCGCCATATGTGATGAAACCCCTACCAATGGTGGATTACGTACCATAAAAACATACAGTGGATATAAAAAGTCTACACACCCCTGTTAAATTGTCAGGTTTCTGCGATATAAAAAAAATGAGACAAAGATAAATAATTTCTGAATTTATCCCACCTTTAGACCCCCTTTCACACTGAGGCATTTTTCAGGCACTAAAGGGCTGAAAACAATGCCTGTAAAGCGCCTGAAAAATGCTTTCACACTGGGGCTCTGCACTGGCAGGATGTTAAAAAAAAAAAAGTCCTGTAAGCAGCTTCTTTGGGGCGCTAGAGGAGCGGTGTATACACCGCTCCCCCACCGCCCCTGCCCATGAAATGAATGGGCATCGCTGCCGAAGCTCTGGCAAAGCGGCCACTTGCCTCCTTTTTCAGGGGTCCCACTCCTCGTCTACGAGTGTAAACTGTGTGCTGAAGGGGCACTCATATGGGCATACTCCCGAGCTGGTCTGTGTGCATCCATAGACATGGACAGCACAGCTCAGCTTGCCCTCTACTCCCTTCTCAATGAAGCTGACGCTGCTCTGTGAGTCCTGTGAGAAGAAGAGAGAGAAGCCCTGCTGTGCTATATTTAAGATATTAGCAATACATTTTGTTTGACTTGAGTTTGGCTTTATATGCAGGGAGTACATATACTTTCTGCTGAGCAGACAGAACACCGATGCCCAAATGTCAAAGGGGTTAAGAGTTTTCTTGTGTTTCTCTGTAACAGATATGTTTAAGTTTTGTATGTATTAGCCTTTACCTGTGTCTGTGTAGGGCTTAGCACTTAATAAAATGGAAAGAATGGCAGAAATAGGCTTTTTTTTTTTTTTTTTTTTTTTACAAAACACATATGTTGAAATAAACCGGTATGTGGGTTAATGTAACTATCCATCGATAAGGTCATATAAAACAGATGTGTTGTCTGCTTGGCTCTCCCTCCCCTCTCCCCATTCACCCACTTGCATGTTTTAGTGTAAACCACACATCCTGCCATTTCCTCTCCTCAAATTGTGCATTTTTATTTGTTTAGGATATTATGATGGAAGTTCTTACCCTGCTCCAACCTTTTATAATCCAGTACCTTGGAAACCTATCCCTGTACCTCCACCGCCAAAGGAAACGGTCAAAAACCCAAATGGAAAGAAGAAGAAAAGAGCAGTTTCAAGCTTGTCATATCGGCCTACTATAGCTTTGCCCTATAAGCCCAAGGACAATCTTCATGTTGGTGTAGGAATGATCAAGAGATAGCTTCCATCACATAGACAGCAAAGGTGTTCAGGTGAGGAGTTAAGGCCTCCATGGAGGGTTCGAATTTCAGCCGACTCCTACTGAATCAGCTGAAATTCGAGCTGCCGGTGGCTCTGTTGGTCCCAGCTGACTCAACAAGACCAAACGATGTGAAAAATTATTAGCCAAACATTGCCTGCATCTTGTCACATGCAGGCACTATTCAAAGGCACCACTATATTCAGGCAGCTGGGTGCTTTAAAAGAAGCCTTCACTCATCTCTGTAGCTGCAGCAATTTGGAGAAATTCATCCTCAAATTTTATAGCAGAAGCATGTAAAATGTTACTAAACCCAGGACTCTGCAGTCACTATATCTGATCTCCCACAGTACACAGAACATGGAAATGCAATTAATTTAGTAAATATAAACGGCTAAATACCTTTTCTTATCGGAAGTTAAAACTTGTAGGAGGAGTTTTGATACTGCACTGAATGTCCTATCAGGATTTAGGACTCTTGACCCTCTGTCTGGACAGTGCTGATTGGCCCTGTGCTGATGACATGCACTCTCCCAAGAAACAAAAAAAACTCTCTAGCCATACTTGCCAAACTGAGCATGTGCAGCCTGACTCCAGTAACTCTGTCTTATCCGGACATGTTTTTGAGACAATGCAAGAAGGGAAGGATCGGTGCATACAGGATCAAACATCCTTTTTTTACACAATGCAGAGGATTAACCCCTTGCACAGTGAGTATGACAAGCATGCTTTAGGCCCCTTTCACACTGGGGCGTTTTTTAGGCGGTACAGCGCTAAAAATAGCGCCTGTATACCGCCTGAAAAAATCCGGCCCCATTCACTCCAGTGTGAAAGCCGGCGGGCTTTCACACTGGAGCGGTGCGCTAGCAGGACGGCAAAAAAAGTCCTGCTAGCATCATCTTTGGAGCGGTGTATTCACCGCTCCTATACCGCTCCTTCCCATTGATTTGAATGGGAAACTGCGGTAATACCGCGGCAATACCACCGCAAAGCGCCGATATGGCGGCGCTCTGCGGGGGGTCTTTGACCCTTTTTCGGCTGCTCGGGGGGGTAAAACCGCACCGCGAGCGGCCGAATACCGCGGCTAAAACGATGGTAAAGCAGCGCTAAATATAGCGCTGCTTTACCGTCACCGCGGCTCCCCGCCCCAGTGTGAAAGGGGCCTTACTGCATATACAGACTAATTTTACTGTTGTGGGGTTTATTAACACTTCAAGTGGCTTTTTTCAGCCTTACAGATTTCTGATCTCTAATGTAAACAGAGTAGGAGCTCTGGGGTGGGGAGGGGGGCAGGGTGAGCTGAGATGGTGCTTGTCCTGTGTACTTTGAGGATGAATTGCTCCACATTGAGGGCTTGTTTTAAAGTACACTTACTGCTTATTATAAATATGTAAATACTTGAATAAGCACAGTTTCACTTTAAAGTGAAACTATTGTGGTTTTTATGTCAATTATATTTCATTTTTTTATCTTGTGTTTTATTTATGTAAAATATTTTCTTTACAAATACACATTTTGATAGAGAGTGCACACATGTCGCAAGATTCATAGAGCATTATATTTTCCTTTTAGACTCTTTGGGGGAAGATTTACTAAAACTGGAGAGTGCAGAATCTGGTGCAGCTGTGCATAGAAACCAATCAGCTTCCAGGTTTTATTGTCCATGCTTAACCACTTAAGGACCGCCTTACGTCTGCAGAATGGCACGGCTGGGCACAATCACGTACCTGTACGTGGCTCTTTAAGTGCCCAGCCGTGGGTCGTGCGCACGCTCGCGACCTGGTCCTGAGCTCCGTGACCATGGCCGCGGGACCAGCGGACCCGATCGCCGCCGGTGTCCCGCGATCGGGTCACAGAGCTGAAGAACGAGGAGAGGTCTGTGTAAACAAACCTCTACCCACACTTCCTAGCGTGACTGACACTGATCGGCTGTTCCCTGTCATCGGGAAAGCCGATCAGTGACGTCAGACGCCAAGCCACGCCCCCCTACATTTAAAAAACACACACACACACATTTAACCCCCCCAGCCCCCTAGTGGTTAACTAATTCACTGCCAGTGTCATTTACACCGGAATCGGTGCATTTAAATAGCACCGATTGCTGTATAAATGACAATGGTCCCAAAAATGTGTCAAAAATGTCCGATGTGTCCGCCATAATGTCGCAGTCACAATAAAAATCGCTGATCGCCGCCATTACTAGTAAAAAAAAAAAAATATTAATAAAAATGCTATAAAACTATCCCATTTTTTGTAAACGCTATAACTTTTGCGCAAACCAATCAATAATCGCTAATTGCGTTTTTTTTTACCAAAAACATGTAGAAGAATACGTATCGGCCTAAACTGAGGAAAACAAATGTTTTTTTATATATTTTTGGGGATATTTATTATAGCAAAAAGTAAAAAATATAGCATTTTTTTCAAAATTGTCGCTCTATTTTTGTTTATAGCGCAAAAAATAAAAACCGCAGAGGTGATCGCATACCACCAAAAGAAAGCTCTATTTGTTTGAAAAAAAAAGACGCCAATTTTGTTTGGGAGCCACGTCGCTCGACCACGCAATTGTCAGTTAAAACTACGCAGTGCCGAATCGCAAAAAGCGACCTGGTCCTTTGGCTGCAAATTGGTCTGGGGCTTAAGTGGTTAATGGAACAAGCTAAAGTGAGAAGCCGATTTGCTACCATGCACAGCTGTACCAGTTTGAGTGCTCCAGTTTTAGTAAAATTGTCTCCTTTCGGGGCGAATTAATGTCCTTAAAATGTCCATCCTCCCTAAATTATTATACTTGTTTGAAACGCTACCGGTGGCGGTCCCAATAGCGCAGCTGAAATCCCTTCAAAGAAGAAGCCTCCGTTTCATTTGGAACAATGCCTCCCACAGGATGGCAGGGACGGTGGTCCTGGCCCGGAAAAGTAGGGGTGGATTAGGAGGCCCAGACTTCATCAAATACTATTATGCCTCACACCTGAGAGTTCTTACCTCCTGGACCTCCCGGAAAGCCCCAAATAGGTGGGCGGAAATTGAAATGAGTGTCACAGCCCCAGTGCATCCTTGCTATATGCTCTGGCCTTCTACTCCCCTTCATATGCCCCAATTACGAAAAATATGTTTAGCCCCGATGTTGTTCACACTGTCTATTTGGAAAAAATGTTCCGAGCGCTATTCCCTATCCTCACCATGCCCACCACTCTTAAATATCCTATTCAACCCAGATATACCAGATAGCCTATCTTATGACCGTATGCTGCAATGGTCCCAGGCAGGACTTTTCCAACTACGTCACTTTGTCAACCCAGTGACACGACACCTACTGACTTTTCCTAACTTGCAAAAACAACATCAGATTCCCCAAAAGCTCTTACATTCGTATTTACAGATTAGACATTATTTCTCCACCAGATCCCCTTCTTTGACTCTGGAGAAGCCAACAGACTTCGAGACCCTATGCGCCAATGGTCCTTATGAGCCCCAAATGATCTCTACCATTTACAAAATACTGCACGAGGCTGTCCCCATGACGGTAAATAACCATCACTACATGAGAAAATGGTCTCAGATCTTGCAACATGACATCTCCTTGTTGGATTGGGGGAGCATATGGGAGCACACTTCCAGAATTTCTCGATGTGTAACTCATAAGGAAACTGCATACAAAGTCCTGATGCATTGGTACAGGACCCCAGACATTTTACACGCTCGTAATCGATCAATCTCAAAACAATGTTGGAGATGTAACAATGCTGTAGGTTCTCACTACCATATTTTTTGGGAATGTCCCCCTGTCCACCAATTTTGGCTCCGAGTCCAGAAATTGTTGGAAACACTGGTTGGTAACCCTGTTCCTCTGACGCCCATGCACTATTTAATAGGCCTCCCTTTCCCTAATGTTACTAAGGCTATGCGCCGACTGATGTCTTATATTCTACTGGCTGCTAAACGGGTCATTCCTAGGTTATGGTTGTCCACCTCACCCCCAACACTCCCACAACTGATCACCACTGTGGCTGACATACGTAGAATGGAACACCTGACGGCTGTAGTGGAGGGTACAGAGCAGAAATTTTCAGAAATATGGTCAACATGGGATGATTCTGTATATGGTTCTGAAGGATATGGACCCAGTTAATTAATTAATTGAATCCAACCGCTTACATACTTCAGTAAATTTGAAGGCTAACTATTATTCTTTCTCTTATTGCACAGATCTCTTTATGAGGTCAAATAAGGTGTTTATATTACCTCTATAACCCCTTTACAGATAGGGTAGGAGGATGTTTCCACTTACTTCATGTCTTATTTAATTTTTACTTGAGCTTGACCATCTCTCCCACTCAAGTTCACAGTCTATCCACATCACTATTCCTTTGTGTGTACTGATTATATTATATTATATCCCTAACTCAGTATTTACCTGCATTACTTCTAAATGTTACTGTTTTACATGTGTTTTCTTTGTATGACTTGGAAAATTTATAAATAAACAATTTAAAAAAAAAAAAAAAAAAAAAAAAAATTGTCTCCTTTCTGTTTAATTGAAACTTTGGGTGGAGCAAGCTAAGTAAACTCATTCACTTGTGTATATAAATTTTAGCTTTAGCTACTGAGCTTTGTAAAACCTGCTTTTTCAACAGAGTAAATAAAACCTAGACAATGTGAAAGAGAGCCTAAAGCTTAACCTACAATTTCATTTTTTTTTTAATTATTATTTTTTTTTTTTAATCCTGACTGTAACAAACCGATAACAAAAATAGATCCATACCTGTTGTATATTCCCTTTTTAAATGAAGCTTATAGACCTAGAAACATATGAGCTGACTTCTTTAGAAAATGCTATTCTTTTGGCTGTCTATGGGTTCAATGATCTTGTTACTTTTTGTACGAACTGAGTCACTGACACGGAACAAGCATGCAGTTGATTACTATGACCAGCATGACAGCTAGGAAACTGACATTTTCATGAGGCAGCCTATACATTTTTAAATGTATCAGTTTCTGCTAATGGATTAATTAAGAAGCAGTAAGCCTAAGACCCCCATACACACTATTAGATTTTCTGAAGATTTTTTGTCTTCAGATTTACCAAAACCATATAATATGAGGTCAAACCTTAAGTGTTTCAATTTGTATGCAATCAGGCACTACATGATTTTGGTAAATCTGAAGACAAAAATCTGCAGAAAATCTAATGGTGTGTATGGGGCTTTAGACCCCATTTACACATGTGCAACTTGTCATGTGACTTTGGACATCAGAGTCGCATGGCAAGTTGTACCACATGTTTTCCAATGATAACTGTTTATATATGTGTGACTTAAAGTCACAGTGCCTTCAAAGTGGTTCTTGCCCTACTTTTTTCATGCAACTTGAGGGCCATAGACTTCAATGTTAAACTGGTTGTTAACCCACCAAGTAAATTACACGCAATCCCCTCTGTTAGAAATAGTCCTATGCTGCAGTGTCTGTGCCTTGTAAAAAATATGCCCAATTTTACCTGAATTCCCAGCAGTGCTCACATGACTCCTTGCTGCTCCCTCTCTCCCGATCTGACAGCTAGAGCGGGAGGGGACGAGAATCCCCCGCTGACGTCAGTCAGGAGGAGAGAGCCGAGACGTCCGCTTGGGGGGGGGGAGGAGAGCCGAGACGCCAGCCAGGGAGGACTGTAGCAGCGAGGAGTCACGTGAGTGGCGCTGTGAATTCAGGAAGAAATGGGCATATTTTTTATAAAGCAAAGATACTGTAGCATAGGACTCTAACAGAGGGGATTGAGTGTATTTTACTCTATAATTTCAGCAGCAGGAGGGGGGGCGGGCACGGTCACTAGCTGACAAGCAGGGAGGAGGGGGGGAAGAGGACAAAACAGGGTTGCGGATGATGGAGGCACGTAAACTGACCACTGTGTCGGGGCACAGCAGCCATGATAAACCGTGGTCAGTTTACACGGGGGAGGGCAGGATCAGCCAGGTATTTCAGGTGTTACAGGGGGCCAAATTACACCGCACAAGCACTCTGCTGTTTAACATTTTTTATGGTTATATGTTTTTATTCAGTTGCTCCTGCAAACATCTGCTTAGACCTGGTTACTCGTTGACCCTGTATACACAAATCCAGTTAAAGAGCAGATGGTCAAAGTAATATTATTTATTCTATTTTTTAAAACCTACACATTTTAGATTAATACAGGGGGTCCCCGACTTACGAACGCCCGACTTACGAACATCTCCTACTTATGAACCGGGCGATGCAGGGACCCTCTGCCATTTTCCGCGGACCTTCTGCCATTCTGCGCATGCGTGGCCAGACGGAGCCTCGGAAAATGCCGGCAAACATCGAAAATGTCCGTAATTTGCCGCGCATGCGCAGAACGGCATTCGACGGAACATCGGAAATGTCCGTAATTGTCGGTCTGCGCATGCGCGGCCGACTTACGAAAATTTTCCGATTTAAGCACAGGACAGTCCCTAACGAGTTCGTAACTCTGGGACCCCCTGTAGATAGTAGATTAAAAGTAAATTTGCACCTACTTAATTGTTTTTGAAGTTTTTTTTTATTATTTTTCTTGGTTACTCCATCAAAATGTTGAGAAATGCAAAATCAATTTTGCCAACTGAAAAAATAAAAAAAAAATAAAAAAAAAAAGGCCGTCAGTAGCAACATGGATTGTACTTACATTTTCTAGCCAGTACTAAGGATAATCACATATGTTTAGTTGTTGTAACAGGACCTCTTTTTGCCCCAGATTTGTTTTTGTCTTCACTTTGCAGGGGATGTTTAATACAATTTTGTACAATAATAAATGTGTAATTTTTAATTTGAACTGACATTTTTGGCATTGTTTTAAATGTGACGTGCCTTTTTATATTTTTTTAATAAATTAAAACAGATTATCAAACCCGTTTTTTAAGTTTGTTTTTTTTCTTCAGATCTATGCAGTTTTATGCTTTGGTATGATACGTCTTTATAAAAAATTAATTAATCTATCACTGGGTTTGGCTAACATGACACACATTGATCAGACTACTGCACTAAAATAACCTCAACTGTGAAAGCTGTGCTGGAAAAAAAAAAAAAGGAAGGCAGAGGACAAAGCCGACCCAAATATAAGCCGAGGCACCTAATTTTACCACAAAAAAAATGGGAAAACTCATTGACTCGAGTATAAGCCTAGGGTGAGAAATGCGCAGCTACTGTAAGTGGAAAAGAGGGTCAACAATGCCCATTTGCAGCCTCACTGTGTCCATTTGCATTCATAGGTCCCCCGAACTTCAAACTCAGTAGTTAAGGGTTCCTAGATGCCCCCTAGCTGCAGCCAAAATTTGGGGTCCCAAAATTACATTGCTGCAGATGGACACAGTTGACCGACTTTGGGGCCCTGTATCTCGGGGCCACTTAGTGCTAGGAACCCCAAATTGGTGTGCAAACCCAGTGGAACTAGCACTACAACATATCCAGCTGGGGTTCCTAGCACTAAGTGGCCCTGAGATACGGGGCCCCAAAGTCAGTTAGGAAAATGTCAAGCACTTTTATTCAGTAGAGAATGACATTTTCTGAACTGACTGATCGATATGTTGTATTGCTGGTTCCACTGGGCTTGCACATTTGGGGTTCCTAACACTAAGTGGCCCTGATATATGGGGCCCCAAAGTCGGTTTGGAAAATTTCATTTTCTGCAGCAGAAAAATGCTTGACTCCAGTATAAGCCGAGGGGGGCATTTTCAGCACCAAAAATGTGCTGAAAAACTCGGCTTATACTTAAGTATATACGGCACCATGCCTTGTTCCACACCACATCTGTGTGGAGACGTCCATCTTGGTAGAGTAGCAAAGCTTTGCTTCTTAATATGAGGGCTGCCCTCACTGCCTTATTATTGCTGATCTTATGATTGATGGGTGAATTTTCAAGATGCAGGAGAGGATCAGATCGCTCCTATATAAGGAATGGATGAAATAGAAGCTAGGTGAGGGAGGTACAGCTTCCACTCCAGCAAACAGGACAGGGAACAGCACAGTAGTGACAGCCCCACATTTTCATTATAAATCAGTTGATACTAGCTATCAAATGCAGCAGTGCCTTAGGGCCCTTTCTTACAGGCTTTCTGATAAGGTTTGCCTTTCCATTTTTAAAGGCAGACTTAGGCCCCTTTCACACGATTGGACCGTTCAGATCCGCCTGTCAGTTTTGACGGCGGACCTGAACGGGTGCTCCATGGTAGTCTGGAGTCATGGAGCGTCGGATGTCAGCGGAGACATGTCCGCTGACATCCGACCCGGTCCGATCCGCCAAAAGCAGACGTATGGCTCTACGTCCAGATCCGTCGCTATCGGATCGGGTGAGATCTGATGAAAACGGACACGCTGTCCGTTTTCATCCGATCTCTCCATTGTGACCAGCGGCGCTCGCAAGCCCCTCCCCGCTCAGTGAGCACAGAGGGACCTGTCATCCGCCGGTTCAGCGGAGATCAACGGAGAGATCTCCCGCTGAGCCGGCGGACAGAGGCGCACTCCGTGGAAGCGGAGTCCGCCTCGTGTGAAAGGGGCCTTAATCGGAGGCTCCATGTGGATCTACGGGCAGGTTGATGTAAACAGACTTGTGTCCGTTTACACCTGCCTACCTCAGAGTCTGTTCGGATCTGGAAAAAAAAAAAAGGACTGCGGCTTATTCCAGACCTAAACGTGATGGATTAAAGGTAGCCAGATGTAAACGGATACGTGTCTTTTTAAAAACGACTGCCCATGGAGCCACCAAGGTTCTGTCTGCTGTGTGGATGCAGGTACACACTGAATGGGCACGGATGTCAAGACCTCTGTGTGAAAAAAAGCCTAAAATAATCTCATACTCCAGACTAAGGCCTTGTTCACATTTGGGTACTTCAATCTATGCCCCATGCAGAGCCATGTTTACCGGCAGGAGGATACACAAGTGTGGATCCCTGTGTAAGTAAGCATGGCTCTGCACCGGGCACTGATTAAAATGCCCTGTGTGAACAAGGCCTTAAAGCTATGAGGCTCAAGATATTTTTTCAGGAGGAACTCAAGACGAAATGTAAATTTTCTAGGGTACTGCATTAGACAAAAATAACATTTCCTGATGTTCCCTGTAAGATAAATGTTCCTTTTATAAGTATAGGCTCATTTTAAAAATATGGTTCGGTTAAAATGTTTTGTGCTATTCCTTGAGCATTAAGGGGTCAATTCACTAAGCTTTACTACATGCGGTAAGTGTATCATGGTTCTCATTTGCATAAATTATTGCACGCTGTAAATGAAGTCCAATTCATTCAAAAAATATTATGATTTTGTGGTAAACAACGAAAAAAATAAAAATAAATCATCGGTAAATATCATTAAAAAAAAACATGTGGTAATCTGTTAAGTCCAATTCACAAATGAGACGGGAACTAAAATAAAGGTGCCATATTTAGCACCACACTTTAGGAGGCAGTAACCAGTGCGGTACCATAAAGAGGGGCTCATTTAAAACCCTCAGAAGGGGCATTCCACCCACGAGAGCCTAATTCCACCCACAGGAAGGGGGGTGCAATACTATAAAGTTGATGCTATTCCACCAGCAGTGGACACACAAAAATGTGTCATTATACGTCCCGAGTACACAAGTATTTTTTTTTTTTTTTTAATTAAATCAAAAAAGCATGACATGCAGTACAAATTAAACGCAAACCTCGGCTGAAAAAAAGCAAGAAAAAAAAAGTAAACATTTACAATGGAGTATGTCCACCACGACAATTACTCCAGCTAGAAGTGACCTTTTGAAGTGGCCACTGAAATACTTTTGGTTATTTATATATATATATATATATATATATACCATTAAAACAAGTTAAACTTGGATAGGAACAAGAAAAATAAAGGTTTTAAAAAAAAAAAAAATATATATATATATATATATATATATATTAATTATATATTGTCAAGTTTTCTTTAGTTTCCACAATATAAACATAGGCAGCAGCACAGAATTGGGCCAAAAACATAGAACAATCTAGTAAAGAGCACTTCCAACAGCTCTAGTAGGCCATACATAAAAAAAAAAAAAAAAACAGCTTAAAGTGGTGTTGCCACCACGAAAAAAAATTTGGCTTAATCATAAAAAATAAATAAAATAATTGGAAAAAAAAAAAGTTTTACTCACCTCTAAATGCCTGTTGCTAGGGGGTCCCTCGTAGTCTGCCACCTTCATTGCCTAGGCAATGACATCACTTCCTGTAGGCGCCGCACAGTCATCTGGGACCTGTCATGTGTCCCAGATGAGTGAGTGTCGAATCACGGCGCCGCTCGCGCATGGGCAGTGGGTGCCCGGCTGTGAAGCCACAGCCGGTGCCCACATTAAGAATGGGGGGTCTCGTTCCCCCGCATCGCTGGACCCCGGGACAGGTAAGTGTCCGATTATTAAAAGTCAGCAGCTGCAGTATTTGTAGCTGCTGACTTTTAATTATTTTTTTTTTTTGTGGGCACTCCACTTTAACAGCTATTTTCAGGCAACAGATCCACATGAAAAAGACACAGCTTGGATTACCAAGCATCAGGAGACATCAATATAAGAAAGTTCAAATTCCAATGCCTCCAAATACAGATTTCTGTAAAAAATATTAGATTAAAAAATTGTGTTTTGCAAAACAAAAATAACAAACATGTTCTAACGTAAAATAAGGACTTGACCTTAAACGACCCTTCACCACCAACACGTGCGATAAATTACTGCATGAGAAAATGCGGTGGTTACCGAACAATTGAAAAAATACCACATTAGTCATTTAACGCTAAATTCTTAGTGAATTGAACTTTCACAACTGATTTACTGCATGCGTTATTTTACCACATTTTATTTGAAGTCATTTAACTCTTTGTAAATTGATCCCAAAGTCTATTGTAAGCTTTTACTGGTTTCATACCAAAACTCTCTAGCAATCTCTAATGCCGCGTACACACGGCCGGAATTTCCGATGGAAACAGTCCGATGGGAGCTTATCGGATTTTCCGACCGTGTGTATGCCCATCGGTCTTTTTCTGTCGGCATTTCCGTCGGACTTTGGATTGAGAGCCTGTTCTTAATTTTTCCGATGGAAAACCTTTCTATCGGATTTTCCGATCGTGTGTATGCAATTCCGACACGCAAAATTCAGACGCATGCTCGGAAACAATTCGACGCAATGCTCGGAAGCATTAAACTTCCCTTTTTATAGTGCCGTCGAACGTGTTGTATGTCGCGGTGTTATTGACCGTCTGAATTTGGTGTGACCGTGTGCAGGCAAGACAATTTGAGCGAAATTCCATCGGGATTCCGACGGGAAACCCATCAGAGCTTTTTCCGACGAGAATTCCGATCGTGTGTACGCGGCATAACTAGCAGCTTTGAAACTTTGCATAAAAATCGGCTTTGCCTTCTCTCCCATTCTAGACTGTTCTGGAAAAAGCTGTGGAGCACTATCCAAGTCCAGAGCCACTGACCTTGCCCTGCCTCTGTAGACTCCCTTTGAAAGTAGGCTGAGCACCAGGAGTTACCTCATTTACTAAGTTAGCTGTATGCCTTTACTCCTTGCTCCTGCTGGTTTTGCCATGAAAAGAGTTAATGCTGTGGCTGCTTAGTGCTGATATCATCCTCTCGGTGATGTGTTGTGCCATCAGCTGCAGAGACTCTATATCTGATTCACATTTACTCGATTGATCTTACTCTTGAGGAGTCACAGTCTACTGGTATTACTCTCAAATTAAAGAAGACTGTTATTGACACACTGCTCACCAGTCTGAAGCCAGAGTATCAGCCTATTGCTTCTACCAGTGCAGTCTCCAGCCTTGGGTTGTTTAACTGCTTGCCGACCAGCCGCCACAGTTTTACTGCGGTAGAATGACACAGCTGGGTGAAACGACATTGCCTTACATTCGCCTTTTGGCCACTAGGGGCGCCTGGAGCCAATGCGAGTTCCCGGCGGACACGATAACCACCGGGCTTCCCGCGATCGCTCGTGACAGAGCAAGAACTGGGATCTGTGTGTGTAAACACACAGGTCCCAGTTCTTTCAGGGGAGTAGAGACAGATCGTGTGTTCATACTATGTATGAACACCGATCTCTCTCTCCTCCTAGACAGTCCCAGCCCCCCTACAGTTAGAACACACCTCGGGAACACAGTTAACCCCTTGATCACCTCCTAGTGTTAAACCCTTCCCTGCCAGTGATAGTTATACAGTAATCAGTGCATTTTTTTTAGCACTGATCACTGTATAGTTGTCAATGGTCCCAAAAATTTGTCAAAAGTGTCCAATTTATCCGCCGAAATATCGCAGTACTGATAAAAATCGCAGGTCGCCGCCATTACTAGTAAAAAAAAAAAATAATAATAATAGAAATGCCATAAATCTATCCCCTATTTTGTAGACGCTATAACGTTTGCGCAAACCACTCAGTATACGCTTATTGTGATATATATATATTTTTTTTAACCAAAAATATGTAGAAGAATACATATCAGCCTAAGCTGAGAAAAAATTTTTTTTTTTTTGATAAAAAAATTTGGGATATTTATTATAGCAAAAAGTAAAAGATATTGGGGGTTATTTACTAAAGGAAAATCCACTTTGCACTGCCAGTGCACTTGGAAGTAAAGTCGCTGTAGATCCCAGGGGGACATGCAAGGAAAATAAAAAACAGCATTTAAGCTTGCACATGATTGGATGATAAAATCAGCAGAGCTTCCACTCATTTCAGATCTACCCCTTAGATTTAGAGCTACTGCACTTCCAAGTACACTTGCAGTGCAAAGTGGATTTGCCTTTTGTAAATAAACCCCATTGTGTTTTTTTTTTTTTTCAAAATTGTCGCTCTCCTTTTATTTATAGCGCAAAAAATAAAAACCGCAGAGGCGATCAAATGCCATCAAAATAAATTTATTTTATCTATTTTTAAATTATCTATTTGTGGGAAAAAAAGGGCGTCAATTTTGTTTGGGTACAGTGTCGCACGACCGCACAATTGTCAGTTAAAGCGACGCAGTGCCATATCGCAAAAAATGGCCTGGACATTGAGCAGCCAAATCTTCCGGGGATGAAGTGGTTAAAAAACCTAAGGCTGCAGAGACCTTTTCTTTAAACCCAGTTTTCCATCTATTTCTCTATGGATATTGAAAGTATCCTTAGAAGTTAGTGGATAAAAAAAAGTCTACACACCCCTGTTTAAAATGTCAGGTTTCTGTGATGTAAAAAAAAAAATGAGACAAAGATAAATCATTTCAGTACTTTTACTTTAATGTGACCTATAAACTATACAACTCAGTTGAACAACAAACTGAAATCTTTTCGGTGGAGGGAAGTAAAAATAAAAAAATAAAATAATATGGTTGCATAAGTGTGCACACCCTTAACCACTTCAATACCAGACACTTAGACACCTTCCCGCCCAAGCCAATTTTCAGCTTTCAGCGATGTCGCAATTTGAATGACAATTGCGCGGTCATGCTACTCTGTACCCAAACAAATTTTTTATCATTTTGTTCCAACAAATAGAGCTTTCTTTTGGTGGTATTTGATCACCTCTGCGATTTTTATTTTTTGCGCAACAAACAAAAAAAGACCGAAAATTTTGCAAAAAAACAAGTTTTTCTTTGTCACTGTTAATTTTTTTTGTAAATAAGTGCGTTTTCTTCTTCAATGACGGGCACTGATAAGGCGGCACTAATGGGCACTGATAAGGCGGCACTGATGGGCACCGATGAGGTGGCACCAATTAGGGGGCACCGATGAGGTGGCACTGATGATGGGCACTGATGGGCACTGATAGGTGGCACTGATGGGCATTGATAGGTGGCACTGGTATGCGGCACTGATGGGCACTCATAGGCGGCACTGACGGGCACTCATAGGCGGCACTGACGGGCACTCATAGGCGGCACTGACGGGCACTCATAGGCGGCACTGACGGGCACTCATGCACACATATAGGTGGCACTGATAGGTGGCATGGATGGGCACTGATAGGTGGGCATGGGTGGGCACGGATGGGCACTGATAGGTGGCACTGATGGACGCTGATGAGTGGCACTGATGACACTGATGGGTGGCATTGCTGGGCATCCCTTTTTGCATCCCTTTTTTTTAACTTTTTTTTTTTATTAAATATGATTTGCCAATCAGTGCCCATCTGTGGGCACTGATTGGCATTTTTTTGGCATTTTTTTTAACATGTGGATGGCCATGGGGGATGTACCTGGCCATCCACATGCTGGGGGCTTCCCTGGTGGTATTGGGGGCTTCCCTGGTGGTCCTGGGGGCTTCCCTGATGGTCTAGTGTGGGCATCTGAGGGGGGGCTGCGCTGATAAACAATCAGCGCATACCCCCCCTGTCAGGAGAGCCGCCGATCGGCTCTCCTCTACTCGCGTCTATCAGACGCGAGTGAGGAAAAGCCGATCAACGGCTCTTCCTGTGTACATCGTGATCAGCCGTGATTGGACACGGCTGATCACGTGGTAAAGAGCCTCCGCCGGAGGCTCTTTACCGAGATCAGTGTAGCGGTGTGTCAGACTGACACACCGCTCCACCGATCGCCGCGATGCGCGCCCCCACGGGCGCGCGGCGGCTGTTATCCTGAAGGACGTCATATGACGCCCAGTCAGGATAACGAAACCACTTCCCGGACGTCAATTTGCTATTGACCGGGCGGGAAGTGGTTAAACTAATACTTTGTTGAAGCACCTTTTGATTTAATTACAGCACTCAATCTTTTTGGATATGAGTATATCAGCATGGCACATCTTGACTTGGCAATATTTGCAAAAACAATCCAAATCTGTCAGATTGCGAGGGCATCTCCTGCGCACAGCCCTCTTCAGATCACCCCACAGATTTTCAATCGGATTCGGGTCTGGGCTCTCGCTGGGCTACCGGCGGCGCGCTCGCGACCCGGTCCTGAGCTCCGTGACCGCGGGACCAGCGGACCCGATCGCCGCTGGTGTCCCGCGATCGGGTCACAGAGCTGAAGAACAGGGAGAGGTCTGTGTAAACAAACCTCTCCCCGCGCTTCCTACACTACCTGTCACTGATCGGCTGTTCCCTGTCATAGGGAAAGCTGATCAGTGACGTCAGACGCAAAGCCACGCCCCCTACTGTAAAAAAACACACGTCACACTAACCCCTCCCCCCCCCTAGTGGTTAACTTTTTCACTGCCAGTGTCATTTACATAGCAATCAGTGCATTTAAATAGCACTGATTGCTGTATAAATGACAATGGTCCCAAAAATGTGTCAAAAATGTCCGATGTGTCCGCCATAATGTCGCAGTCACAATAAAAATCGCTGATCGCCGCCATTACTAGTAAAAAAAAAAAAAAATATTAATAAAAATGCTATAAAACTATCCCCTATTTTGTAAACGCTATAACTTTTTTGCGCAAACCAATCAATAATCGCTAATTGCGATTTTTTTTTTTTACCAAAAATATGTAGAAGAATACGTATCGGCCTAAACTGAGGAAAAAAAATGTTTTTTTTTATACATTTTTTGGGGGATGTTTATTATAGCAAAAAGTAAAAAATAATGTGTTTTTTTTTCAAAATTGTTGCTCTATTTTCGTTTATAGCGCAAAAAATAAAAACCGCAGGGGCGATCAAATACCACCAAAAGAAAGCTCTATTTGTGGGGAAAAAAAGGACGGCAATTTTGTTTAGGAGCCACGTCGCACGACCGCGCAATTGTCAGTTAAATCGACGCAGTGCCAAATCGCAAAAAGGGGCCTGGTCCTTTGGCTGCAAATTGGTCCGGGGCTTAAGTGGTTAAAGGATCATCGTATTTCTGATGGTAGCCTCTGCCATTGGAGAAGTCAACCCTGACTCTGGACATAATGATATCTTCTTCTTTCTCTGAGGACCAGGTTGTCCCTGGTTTGGTGACTCACTAATTGCTTCTTTCCCATTTTTTGGAGGATTCTCATGACAAATGCAAGGCTGTTGGGCAGGGAAGTAGTCCTGGACACCCTGTCAGTACAGCAGACTATGCTGTCTTCCAAGTCTCGTCTTCCAATTAATGTCCTGGAACTTTGGCCAATTTGGCTGTCTCTGCAGTATTAGACCATCCTACTTGGAGAGTCATTTGATCGAGATTCAGTCAAATAATTCCACAGTAGTGGTACATCAATCATAAAAAAGGAACCAGAAGATTTGCCCCAGCAAGAGAGTCATTTAAATCCTGTCCTGGGCAGAACTTCACGTTACAGCCTTGTCCACTGTGTATATTAGACAATTGGCAGAGAGATTTTCAGATTGCAGCACCTGGACCCAGGGTATTGGATCCTACACCCAGAAGTTTTCAAGGACCTGTGGCACTTGAGTATGCAGGGGCTGCTGCCATCACATCCCAGATATCTCAGGGCTTTGGGATATTTTAAACAAAAGGAGGCTTTTACAGGTAAATAACATGCCTCAAAATTGGTTAAATGCACATAAAATGGAAACGGAAACGTTTTTATTGAAATTAATGGTCTAGCAACAGGGTCTCTTTAATGTTCTGATGTAAAAAAAAAAAAAAAAAGAAGGAAATGATTTGTATGCCTCGGGCATCAGTCTGAAATTTGTATAAGTCAAATATTTAAATACCCGTGTAATGTGTTTTTAACTAGCAGCAACTTCCTGTTCTGGGAGAAGAATAACTCTTAATATCATTCTAGATAATAAAGTAGACAAAGCACGACATATGACTTAAGAATGAGTTTTTAAATGCTATTTGTTAATAAACATGTGAAAGGTTCCAGGAGCCGAACAGGAAATAAAGCTGTAACAGTTCCTTCAAGCCCTGATAAGTTTCTTTGTGCCCGCTAATCCCTTCTAATGAATATGCTATAATTTAAGGAAATGTCTCTTTTAAAAGCACCGTATCAAGTAACCAAAGTAAAAGTGCTGAGGTAAGGTGGTTGATTGTGAAAAGCTTTTGTCTGTGGAGGAATGCTTTTAATTTGTCATTGTGACTGATAGAACGTTAATACTGATTGTACAAATAATCACTGATATTGTCACAGTTCACAAAGCGTCCTGTTTGGTCAGTGACAGACTGACAGTGTTTGTCCTCGGGCAATGTTTACTGTAAATGTTGTCTCTTTACCCCTTGGTATAGGCTTGCAATCCCTGATATATTGTTTTTTTTTTTTCCCTTTCCTTTAGAAGCACTGTATAATCTATTTAATGCTAGAATCACAACGGCTCTTTACCATGTGGCCAGTGGTGTCCAGTCACAGCTGATCACAGTGTAAACAGGATTTGACGGTATCGGCAGTTCTCTCCTCACGCTGTCAGTGTGAGAAAAAGAGAGCGGGTAACCAGCAATCCACACAGGGGACATTTACATTGATAATCAGGGCACTGATGATCAGTGTGGTCCCAACAGTACCCATCAGTGCTGCTCATCAATGCCTATCAGTGCCCATTATTGATGATAGATTGAAAGACTTTGGACGGCCGCACTCCAAAATAAATTTTAATGCCTTTTATTTGTGAAACAAAATCACACAAATGTGGGTCACAGCAAAGCAAAAATCGCTAACGCGTTTCACACTACCAGGAGTGCTTACTCAGTGCCCATTATTGCCGCCTATCAGTGCCCATCAGTGCTGCCCATCAGTGAAGAAGAAAAATTACTTTTTTCCAAAATTTTATAACAAAGAAATTTTTTTTTTTCCTTCTTCATTTGTTTAGCAAAAAAAAATAAGAAAATAAAAACCCCAGTGGTGATTAAAAAACACCAAAAGAAAGCTCTATCTGTCGCCAAAAAAAAAAGTTCCTCTGGTGTAAAAAGGTTGAGAAAGGCTGCTCTAAATTTTGGATGGGCTCTCAAAGACGTGAGGGAAAATCTACCCAGTGGGGACACAGACAGCAATAAACCCTATCAGAGTTCACACCCTGCTCTTTTATTGCTAGCCGTGTCCCATGTTGAGATTTCCCCTCACTTCCTATTGTGTCTGACACCTATCAAATAGACATGAGGCAAGGGAAATCTCCCCAAAGGGTACACAAACACATCAATCTGAAAATGACAGAGGTTCCATGCCTTCGAGGCTTTATCCAAAACTAAAATAAAAATGTTGGCTGGGTGTGAAGTCTGTGGTTGACACCTGGCACTTTGTAAAATTTCCATAATACCATGAAAGAATAAAAGAAATTAAACTGTTAAAACTTTAAATCTTGACAGGCATGCCGTGAAATAATCCAGTGTGAGGGAAAGGGGTGGCGCACTATAAAAGGTTCAGTCTGAACATCCGTCATATGTCAGTTTTATAGGAGCACCCTGGAGACATAAGGATTTATGTTAAGCGGCAGTAATTTAAATTTAGATAAGTTGTGTTGATGCTAACATATTTGTTTTAAAATAGTTTATTCTGGAAACCAAGGTACATGAAGGCGCATGCAGCATGCTAATAAAAAGAGTGCAGTTGCTTTTGATGTGTCTTTATCCTGAAGGCCACCATACATGGCTTCATTTTCTCACATTCAGCCCCTGGGATGATGGAGAGAAAATCAGTTGATTACTACACACACTATATTGCGTTTGTAGCACCCTCTAGTGTGTGGTACTAGTGTTGAGTGTAGGGGAAAGCATATTCTGACCAGGAATAACCTTTTTTATTAAATTGGGTCAGGGTTACTAGAGGCCAGGGCTGGATGACTTATCCTGGCAGCTCTCTGGTGTCTAGAAGATTGGAGACCCTTCTAGAACTAGAGGGCAGGGGTTAGGTGGAGCTGCCATGAATATTCCCCAGAGGTGGGCTGGCATGGGGCTGGGACAACCCCATAAATAGACACGGGCCATTCCAGCAGGGGAAGATGGAGAAGCAGTCCTGAGTATAGGCTGTCGGTGGCTCTGGAGGGACACCTTACCGGGGGGGCTGCCTCGGGCTGGGTGCTCAGGAAAGCTGGCCTGGAAGGATCCTAACACAAGAGGAAGTGGAAGGCTTTATGCCAGAGAGGCAGCAGGAAGGAGCAAGGAGAGACAGTGAGTAGATCAGCATGGTGCATGGACAGATAAGGAGAGACTGCCATCTGTAGCAGGCCTTTCTTGAAGATCGCGGTTTGCTAAGTCTTCATCTAACCTTGCCCTGGGAAGTTGAGGTCTCCATGTGTGCGTGTGCCAGTCAGTCAGGACTGGGGCAGAAAGTCAGTCAGAAGGACTGGGAGGAAGATCAGCCAGGCAGGCTAGAATTTTCTGCAAGCAAGTGGAGCTGGGATCAGTGGCCACAGAGAAGCAGCAGGAGGAATGTCATGCTGTTCACTCACATTGCCCTACTTTGTCAAGGGACTGAGAGTTCCTGCCTATAATGGACCTTTGCTGAGCTAGTAACATCCTGCTAGTTCCGACAGGTGTGAGCAGCAGGCGCTGTGCTGTGAAAACCAAGTTTGTGCAGGAGGAAGGAAGTAGAGAACTTTATGTAAAGAGGGAGTAAGTGTTCCTTTGTTCATAGTTCTGGCCATTTTTCTAGTTGAGCATCCCATAATCCCCTACCCCATCCAAGTTATCAACCCCTAATAAACATCTAAAACAAGCCAAGGACTGTTTTCTGCATTGGAATGTGTGAAGGAAATGCTATGCGACTGGCTGTGCAGCAGTGGGGACCCTGTGCAGCAGTTTTCCACAAATAGAGCTTTCTTTTGGTGGTATTTGATCACCTCTGCGGTGGCAGATAGCATGGCAGATAGCATGTCTATATTTTTTGTGCTATAAACAAAAAAGACTGAAAATTTTGAAAAAAAAATATATATATATTTTTTTTACTTTATGCTATAAAACATATCCATTAAAAAAAAATGTCTTCATCAATTTAGGTCAACATGTATTCTACTGCATATTTTTGGTAAAATAAAATCGCAATAAGCATATATTGATTGATTTGTGTAAAAGTTATAGCGTGGACCACACATTAAGATTGAACGAGAAGCGGATTAACCTTAAGATCGGTTTTTCCCTGCCAGGGCGACAAGGATGTGGCACTCTCTTCCACAATTGGTGGTATTAGCGGGGAGTATTGATATTTTTTAACCACTTGCCCACCGGCGCACGACGATATACGTCGACAGAATGGCACGTACAGGCAGGAGGGCGTATATATACGTCCCTCCTTTAGCCTGTCCGTGCCATCGGGAGCGCGCCGGGAGCGGCGCGCTCCCGCGCCGGTCGGGACCCCCGTGAGTCCGGCCGCGGTCCCCGCGGACTCGATCGCCGCGGGGACTCCCGCGATCGTCTCACGGAGCGGCTAAACGGGGAGATGCCGAGATAAACAGCATCTCCCCGTTCTGCCTAGCAACTAGTGACGCCGATCTCTGCTCCCTGTGATTGGAGCAGAGATCAGCATTCACTAGCTGACAGCCACGCCCCCCCACAGTAAAAAAAAACACCCCTAGGCCTACTTAACCCCTACACTGCCACCTTGTGGTTAACTCCTAAACTGCCAGTGTCATTTATACAGAAATCAATGCATTTAAATGCATTAATTGCTGTAAAAATGACAATGGTCCCAAAAATGTGTCAAAAATGTCCGATGTGTCCGCCATAATGTCGCAGTCACAAAAAAAATCGCAGATCTCCGCCATTAATAATAAAAAAAAAATTATTAATAAAAATGCTATAAAACTATCCCCTATCTTGTAAACGCTATAACTTCTGCGCAAACCGATCAATAATCGCTTATTGCGATTTTTTTTACCAAAAATATGTAGAAGAATACGTATCGGCCTAAACTGAGGAAAAAAAAATGTTTTTTTATATATTTTTGGGGGATATTTATTATAGCAAAAAATAAAAAATAATGCATTTTTTTCAAAATTGTCGCTCTATTTTTGTTTATAGCGCAAAAAATAAAAACCGCAGGGGCGATCAAATACCACCAAAAGAAAGCTCTATTTGTGGGAAAAAAAGGACGTCAATTTTGTTTGGGAGCCACGTCGCACGACCGCGCAATTGTCAGTTAAAGCGACGCAGTGCCGAATCGC
>CM053034.1:166605769-166625779 GCA_028564925.1 Lithobates sylvaticus | reverse complement strand
GCAATTTTAAATTTACAGTCTCAGATTCTGATTGGTTTTGTAACCTCTGACAAACCTTGTTGCTATTATCAACTGCACTCTGTAACTGGGTAATTTCCTCAACCTTATCCTTCAACGAACTTTCCATTGTTAAACAGCAAGATAACAAGCCCTGTACAATACAACCTTTTCTTTTACCTTCTGAAATTTTACTATCAAAAACAGTTTTTTCTAAAAATTCATTCATCATAGTCCATGTCTGCTTATATTTTTCTGGCACTTCATAAGGACCGCCATGACGCTTAATACATTTTAACACCCATCTGTTAACTTTATCAGAACTGACACTAGCTTCACACTGAGTAAGCATTTTTACTATATTATTAATAATTTAAAAAGAGAGAAATATTTTACTCACCGCATTAATTACTCCTTCAGCTTCCAGCTCACGTCTTCTGGTACACGATGCAGTCCTTTTCTTCGTTTCCAGTCTCCAGAGAATAATTCTGGGGTTCCAAACTTGTTTGATTTTGTAGATCAGACTCTCTTATGTCACAACCAGACGTTAGAGTCACAGCACAGGTCTTGGGTCTCCATCAGACTTCTGTCCAACTCACGGATTGTTATCACCGACTTCTGTTACGACTTCTGCTACTAAGTCCTGAAAATGCTCTTCTGGTCGCTTGAACGGCACCAATGTAGTGATCTAATCTATAATCGTCGTTCCTCGTAGATGGTATATAGTTATTAAAAGTATTGTCTCCGCAGCAAAACCCGATTCTCCCAGAGAGAGATTTTATTGACTTCCAAAACAGAACATCCTTACAGACGACAAAATCCAACAGAGCACATGACAAAGACTATCTTCTCCTAGACCCGTCTTTCTCTCTAGACTAGCTGACAACCTGCCTGTCTTCTCATATACTGATCTGACACTGGGGGGGGGGGTCAACCAAATGTTTACCATGAATACCCCCCTCAATTCTAATTACCATCAGTAAATACTAGATTAAAAGGCTATCCCTCACACACACAACTTGCATAAGATTTACACATCAAAGGGTAACAGATAACATTGTCTTTGATGTGTGCGACTACTGATTAGATTAAGAGATGACACCTGGACACCCTTTTGAGGTGTAGAATAGACTTGAATCCCCAATCTATATTCTTGCATAATGAATTTGTCTTAGAATGCCTAAATAGAATGTCTATACGAACTACATAAAAAACACTACATATATATATATAAATATGTATATATATAATATATATATATATGTATACATATATATATATATTAGATATAATATACTACACTGCTGTGTAAATTGCCATATGGTTATAAATTGCTTTCACAAATACCTATAATAAATAAATAAAAAATATTTCATAATAATATAAGGAATAAAATAATGATGGCTCCCCATCATTGGATTTGATTGATAGCAGCAGGAGCCAATAGCTGCGCTGCTATCAATCTATCCAATCAGGACCCGAGACACCGACTGGAGTGGGTGTGCTTGTCCCCGGCGCAGGAATGATCATGCTCAGGTAAGTAAAAGGGGGGCTCTAGGGGTCTGGTGCACTACCAGTGGCGGCCGGGCGCCACCCCCTCTCTCCTCGCCAGCCTCTATATGCAATGGATGGATTCATGCATAGCATGAATCTATCCATGGCCGCTGCAGCCACCACCTATTCCTGCATTCGGCCCCTTTCAGGGCACCGTGTGCATGAATTACACCAGCAATTTTTTTTTTTTTTGTTGAAGCACCTGATTAGAGCCAGAGGCTCTAATAGACCAGAGAGTGCGACCAGAGCCCACCCAAGTGTGTTGCAACAGCGAATGAATATTCGCTGTTGCAACACTGATTTGCCTCCCAGCCAATCAGGAAGCGGGTCTGATACCCATCACCCAACTGGCTAAAACAGGCGATCCTCTTGGATGCCTGGGAGGAGGGGAGGAGACTCACGGCAGAAGCGAGGAGGAGAAGAGCCTCCGATGCCTGGAACATCTGCTGCTGCCTTGTGGGTGTGATAGCCAAGACTTCCAGTAATAGCGGAATTTTTTCATATATACATTTTTCCTAGCCACTATTTTCTCCATCTCACATTGGAGGTTTAGGCCTGTAATTGTACTGGAAATAGATGGGGGTTCTTTTTCCAGAGCTTGGTGATGTTTAGTTTGGTGCAAGTAGTAGGTGTAGTATTACTATTTTTGATTGGGAGGAAATTTCTCTATTCCAACGTGGAGTAGAGCTAGTAATGGGTTGGGGGAATAGGGTGTATGTGATATTGTAGCGATCAAGGAGAATATTTGTCTCCAGTAGGGGGTTATAGATGTGCAAAACCATAAGACGTGTGCTATAGTTCCAATACTTCCACAAGTTTTCCAGCAATTAGCTGAATGACCCTGGAAGATTTTTGATAGATGGTAGGGTCTGAGATACCATCGAGGTAGGGTTTTTGGATGATATTCCCGATATTCCCAATGATTGGAGCAGTGGGAGGCTGTGTAGGTCATTTTAAATGTTCGTTCCCACATATCCTAAGTGATATTGGCATTTAGTTCCTCTATCCATTTTGATAGGGTAGAGTGCTCTAGTTCTGGGTCGCCTCCCCTGTTTCCAGAGAGAAGGTTCTGGAAAGGGGGCTGGGCCTGGAACTGGAGTGGCAGGCAGCTTGTGTGTGAGCCCTGACCAATCCCCAACTGGTATTGGCAGGGAGCAGGCCTCATATATAAGCAGAGGTGAGATGCCACTGGTGAGAGAAGTCAGCTGAGTGAAGTGAGGAACGGCATGTTAGATAGTAGCAGGAGGCCATCCCCATCTGGGGGGGGGGGGGGGTGCGCTGATCGCAGAAGAAGGCCCGGGACAGCAGTGAGGGAACATTGCCTCTACACGGTCATTGGCAATGTCTCTGCCACCACACGGATGGATGGTAGAGAACTCCTGGGGCAGAAGGGCAGGTGAAGCTGTCGGTACACATGGTCCAGTTAAAGTTCCTCATCAAGGACTCAGGGCTGTTGGAAGGTCGGTGAGTGTTACCACAGTGGAGGGCTGGAGGTGCCAAGGAGTCTGTGAGGGAACTCTGCTATCACACAGTCATTAGCAGAGTCTTCTTCAAACACACGGTGGATGATGGGGAGTCCTGAATCAGAAAAGAGACTGTGGGGATCTGTGTCAAGTCAATGTGGCCTGCGGGCTCATGATTTGCAAGTTGGGCTGGCTGGGGACAGTAGTCCATTTTCCTAAAAGGCATGCTTTTAACCCACTAGGCCTATGGGGAGAGGTTCTGCAGGCCTCAGGCCTAGTGGCAGCAAGCAACTGGCCTTAGATTGTCGCTATTTCTTCCATTTTCCCTCAGTCAGTGTTATTTATTCACAGAGCTCATTGTCTTTTTACACTTCAAAAGGCTGGAACAACATCCTCTGTTTTGCAATTAGTGTGTTGGATTCAACTTGTGTGTCTTATTGAAGAGTTAAGCTGCCTGTGGATGGTGTCAAGTCAATGGGTGACCATAATGTCTCGACAGACTGGGTCTAAGGAGGGATGCCAATGCATAAAGTGGCATTTGAAACAGAACAGTCTGAATTCTAATAGGAGAACCTTGCTCATTTTGTCCTGGTGACCATTGTCACCAGGAGAGATGGTAGTGAAAAACACAAAATGTGTCGTTTGTCAAATAAACAGGAAACAGGGGGAATCTGCAGATGGGGACACCTTTTCTCCTGACAACCATAGTGATTTTTTTTCTCATTTCCTGCCATGTCACATTACAGGAAGTGAAGAGAAATCTCCCTAATGGGACAGCAAAAAAAAAAAAAAAACTGACAAGGCTTTAAACCCTCACCTTCATACTCAATCTAAAACTTAAAAAAAAACTTTTGGCTTTAGATATAATTTAAAGCAAATATGTGACAGCAAATACATCCACTACCTGAGGCTGTAGATATTATCCAGCGGCGTGATGACAGATTTCCTCTATAAAATTCAGCATATAGCAAGAATTTTTTTTTTTTTTTTATCTCTGTTGAAAGCTATAAAAGCCAGGTGATGCACGGCATATCATGAATCCCCAACAGCCATAGTAAAATTAGATTGAACTTTTAAAGGTTTTCCTGGGATAAGTCAATGGAATCAATCCCTAAGCCCCTGTTATGCTTCTCATTAAAACTGATAAGCTTTTAAGTAGTGTTCTCACAAGACGGGGTTTACTAAACTGTCTTAAGACAATTAGTTCATCTGTCAAACATTGTTATATTTATTTATTAATAAAGCAAACAATGTATACTAATTCACACTGGCGCCGTTGTTTGAATACTTCAAATCTCTTTGGGTGTGTAATGCAATTCCTGTGGTGTCTCTCAGGCTCACCGGTATGGAGGGTGGTGTTTGTACTAGATCCAGAAATGAACGTACATATGTAGTATAACTTCATTTTAGGTACAGCTTTTACAGTTGTATCTGTACCAGACATTCTCCAGAATAAGATGTTGGTGCAGTACTGTTAGCATTCAGTACCAATCAGGGCTGAGACAAGGGGTGGGCAGGAGAGACGGCTGCCCTGGGCATTGTGGTATCATGTGGTGTCTATGCAGAATATGTTTGATTCAATACTCTGCCTCTCAACCCTCAAGAACCGTCTCAGCCCCTCTGGCACACCTAGCGATACGGTTTGTGTAATACCCTAGTGCAGCCTTTTTCAACCAGGGTGCTTTGAGGTGTCTTCAGGGGCGCCTTGGAAAAAGGTCTAAAAATTGCCCAAAAATTGTATACAAGCTGCCGTGTGGATTAAGGCTGCCTTTAAGTTACAGAAAGCCACAGGTTTTTGTTATGCACCATTACAACTTTCTAGCTGCCGGTGTTCTGCCGACAAAGTTCCCCTTGGAGGATAAGGACCCCCCTGTACTGCGCAGGCACATCGCTTGCGCAGTACGAAGCACAACGAAGCCGCCGGAAATAGCCGAAGCAGAAGACAGTGAATTAGCTGTACACGGCGCCTGTAACAGGGCCCCTCGCGGGATCGCTTCGCTCGCCATGCTTCGGGGCACGGCCTCGCTGCGCTCGGCATATTATTATTCTAACTCTATGTCCACTTGGATGGTAGGGCTCGAACCTGGACATTGGTTAGAATGTAGTGCGCAGGCGCCGTGTACAGCTGACTGTGTTCAGCTTTGGCTATTTTCGGAAAAACTCTGTTGTGCTTCATTGTGCTTCGTACTGCGCAAGCGCAGCGTCTGCGCAGTACAGGGGGGTCCTTATCCGCGGGGGGAACTTTCTCTGCAAGACACCGGCGTTCTAACAACCAATGGCATCATCAGTTGATAAGGAGGATGTCAGTCCTCTGCATTTCATCCTTGTTTGACCTTACCCTGCCCCTCTCGATAAGTGCTGGGGTCACATCAACTGGGTGATTAAGAAAAACTGGGGGAGAAGAGAAACACAGGAATACTAGTGTTTGCTTTGGAGGAATAAATCACCTCAAACGTTGGGTGTCCTACTTGAACTTATGGATGTGCATTATGTAAAACTAATAGAATAGCCTTTACATTTTAGAATGGGGTGCCTCTGCCTCAAGACTGTCCATCATTTTGGAGGGTTAAGGTTAAGAAACTATGCCCTAGTTAATGACAGTTAAGGTTAATCAGCAAAATCCTGGAAAAATGCAGCCCAGGATTTTGTTTAATTAATGACACACAGACACAATGCAAACTGAATTCAATAGTATCTTGTATTAATTGAGTAGAAAGAGAAAATGTATTGGAGTGTTAATCAGCAAAATCCTGGAAAATGCAGCCCAGGATTTTGTTTAATTAACTCTTAGCCAAATTGGTTAAGTACAAATAGGAATGACACATGAATAACAGTAGCACTCAAGATAACAGCGCAATAACATACATTTAGCAATGAGATACTCAAAGGAACTTCCGCTGATTATGCTACTACTACTGCGTCTCCAGGATTTGGCGACGCAGGGGAAGGAGGGCCAGCCTACAGTAACTCTAATCCTAATAAGAGATTGAGCTGTATAGAAACCAGTCACGTTTTCCCCTTAAAGACAAATGAGTAGTAGTCTAGATGTAAGGCTTTGGTTTTATCTTCATGGGCAGTGTTGGAGCTCATACAAGAACAAGGGACCCTCAGACAAGAGTCAGTAATCAGCAAATGGAGGTTTGGTGTGACCAGATAACAGGTCCTCTTGGCAATTCGGATTGTGATGTCTGCTAGCAGTGTTCATAAGCTATTTGATTCAGTAGTTTAGAGACAATTTGGGCAAGAGCCCGCTCACCAAATCCTGACGATGGAGATGGCCCCAAGGATCACAGCAGCATACGAGGGGTTGCTGATAAGTATTGAGCCTTACCCAGAAAAAATGTATCTAGGAAGCTGTAAATTGCAGGGTGTACTGGCCAATTTGTCTATATTCAATGGTGCAAAAATCAACTACCTATGAGTTTAACTTATCTTTCTTTTTCAGGTCCAAAGTGAACTTGGCAGCACCTTCAGAAAAATTCAGTGTGGAAGAGCATAGGACCATAATCAAGTTGCTGTTTTTCCAAGGGAAAGGTGCGAAGCAGATGCATGATGACATGTCACAAACTTTGGGTGACAGTGGACATTCATATGCAACAGTTAAACGTTGGGTTGTCAATTTTAAAACTGGCTATTTCGGTGTTGAAAACCCAGTGGAAGGCCTGTTTCTGTCTGTCTCTGATCCTCATAGTATAACAGAAAAGGGGGGGTTGGGTCAGTAATCAGCAAAGGGAGGTTTGGTGTGACCAGATAACAGGTCCTCTTGGCAATCCAGATTGTGATGTTTGCTAACAGTGTTCATAAGCTATCTGATTCCATAGTTTAGAGACGATTTGGGCATGAGCCTGCTGACCAAATCCTGGAGACGGTTGTGACACACACACGACCGATGTAGAGCCTCTACTCTGGTCAGCAGATGCTGGACACACTCAATCAGTCTGAAGGAACCAAGAGTCTGGACTGGCACCTGTCACGCGGTCTCCCTCTCTGTGGCAACAGTCATGGAAAGTTTCCAACATGACCCTGAACAGCAGGTCCTTCTGGGCTGGAATGGTGATGGCCCAAGGATCACAGCAGCCTCTCTGGACACGTCTCCCCCTTTCCTCACCTCGTGGTGGTCTGCCCTGGTCCCAGGCAGACAAGATTAAGTCCTCTCTCTCCTTCCTCTCAGAGCAGGCTGGAACTTGTAGTCTGTGCCCCCAGGGGTTAGAATGGGTCCACCTGTGCTGGGAACTACATATCCTAGAGTTCCTTGCAATTTTTCAGTCCTCCCTGGATTGGCCAGCTCCTTCTGCCAATGGAGAAACAGGGGAGGGTACTGAGTGTCTGAATACAGTGAATACAGTCAGAGCACAGTGAGAGAAGGAGAGGAATGGGAGAAATTCCCCCACAGGATCAGACAGGCTTGGTAAGGTCGCGGGAGATGCAGGGCACCCGCTACACAGATAAGGGGTGCCTGTTGATAAAAAAAACAAACAGTGCAGGTTTGACCAAAGTTGAATGCCATTGCAATACCGTATTTTAGCTTGAAACCATCGCTCGCCATAGCCAGTCCTAGTATGGATGTATACATGTGAAAGCCTTAGTCAGTGCCTTTGCTCGGGCCATTCCCCTGACATGTTTCGCCCCACCCACCAGGGCTTAATTATAAGTGCCTGTGAGGAGGGTTGAAGCAACGTAAGAGCCCACTTCTGTGATGGTGAAAGCAGTAACAGCAAGGCTTCTCTTAGCAGCATCCTGGGATTTTCCAGTCAGGCTTCATAAAATACATAAATGGCCTACACCTATAGCAAGGGCATTATTCAGCCTTGGGAAAAGCTGCACAGCTTGTTTTTATCTACAGACGTTCCTTATCTGCATAGGCAGTTTTTTGATAAAGGTGAACTATGCCTTTAAATATATTCCTCAATAGCCAAAAAGGATATACATCCACTTTTGTGCACCAAATGCCTTTGAAAACCCAAATATTACCTTGTAAAAGTAGCAATGACATCATCCAACCTGAGCAAAGAGCAGAACTGTGGAACTGTGGGAGGAACAGGCTCCACTCACTACAGCCCGCCTGTAGAAAACTACAGGAAGGGGTGGAGCGGTGGCGGCTGGTGCTCCATTTTTTTTTTGGAGGGGCAGCAAACAAACCACCCCCCATCCCGTTCAGTTGGTTCATCAGTCAAAGCCTGACTGGGCCCCGTCGTTCAGTAAACCAAACACCACCCCCATCACTCGCATGTCCTTCAAAAAGCCCCGTATTTACCTTATCTAGGTCAAGGGCAGCTTTGGCTTCCCTGTGCGTCTACCCGGCGGCCAATACAGTCACTTCTCCTTCCGGCCAATTGAAGACCCGCTTCCTGATTGACCGGGATGAGAAGCAGGAAGACAATAGGGAATATTTATTCCCTATTGTCACACAACTGGGTGGGCTCAGGGCATAGTGCTCTGCGCCCCGAACCCAACCTTAATTGAAACCAATTAGAGCTTCAGGCTCTAGTCATGTGCTTCAAGAAAAAAAAACCTCATTGAAATCCATGTGTCCGGCGACCTGCATGTAGATTAGGAGCCAGGCGCATGGATTAGGGGGGCAGTGCCCTTGCACCCCTAATGGAGTGGCCACCACTGGGGTGGAGACAAGACCAGTCACCCAATACAATGAAAGAGAGCAGCAGTGAGCAGTCTTTATTACAGGAAGCTCCTACACCGAGATACATTTTCACACTGGATTACTGCACAGATCTGGAAGAAATGCACAAAGTACATGAAGATTGAAGGAAGAGTATGCATGCCCTTTCTGTTTAGACCATGTTTGCTTATCCTGGGGTTCAGCTTTAAAGCTAAAATCCTGGAATTTGAAACAAATCTACCACACGCTGCAAGGGTTGAATGCTTACAAAAGGAGAAATAATGATCTTATTCTACGCTCCAGCAGGTGGTCGCACCAGTGGTGACACCAGTTCCCCAAATCCTATTCTCTAAGGTGCTCATGCTGTGGTAACATGCACGTCCCCACCTTGTACAATACAGGGTTAATATTCCTGCATTGTATGTGATGACACAGAGGGACTGCCCAGGAACCAAAGCTTTGAGGAGAAGTGGGCAGGATCCAGCTGGCTCAGGAGATAGGGTAACTAATCCTGCCTGTTCTTGCACCCCCCTAGACATACCAAGAATTTAAAGCTGAACTCCAGGTATGATCTTTACTGCACGCTTACATTGGTCTAGCTTGGACCAATGTAAGTATGCATATGTTACATCTACTGGGGAAGCTGACAATATCTTTAGTAGCTGTCGCTACTTCAGTGGTCTTGACAATCTTCCAGGTCATGTACTCCACTGCATACTGACCACAGGTGGTTGCTTGATTGGTACCGCCACCATTTACAGCCTTTTATTTTCAATAAATACAAGGTGTTCTCTGATTGGTGGGGCAGCTGCCTGGCAAAGGACCCATAAAATCATGGCTATCACTGTAGTAGCACTGACTACTACCATGACTGAAAGCTTTCATAGTGGTCCATCTGGTAAGAGATATGAATTCTTGGTCCAAGCTGAGCTAATGTAACTATACAATTAAGATCATACCTGGAGTTCAGCCTTAATGCTTGCAGTGGAGGGGACACCGCTGCAACTGTAGATTCCTGGAGTTAAAGCCCTCAGGCTCAACAAACTTAGCAGCAGTTAAACATTCCATTGCTTCAAAAGCAATTCCCCATCATGCAGGCTTTCTTTTACATTCAGCAATTCTTGTTTACATGTCAGGATTACTTCAGGTCCTGCTGTACCTCTGGGACACTTAGATGTAAGAGATGTAGGTCTTATAGACCACAGTGCTGCAATCTTGTCTCCAGCCCTCTCCTCCAGGCCATTTATGAAGCACACAGCCCCAACTTCATTTTGTGGATGGCCTGAAAGAGAGGGGCAGACAGACGACTTCAGTGCCTCATCCAGAACGATTGCTTCTGGGAGAAGACCAAAAAGAAACAGGACCAGTCAACGTCTTATAAAGATTTTTAAAAAAAAACATTCTGGGGTGAAGGTAGGGTTCTCGAGGAAGGAGCAAAGTCCAAGTCCTGGAGTTGGGCTATAAGGGCCATTTAAGTTATTGAGGACCGCAACAATTGTGTAAGTGGGCTCAGCTGTCTGTCATTATTTCGTGCCAAGCATCTAAACATATTAGGCCACTGGTCTCCCAACCCAAAATTGGGGGGCCGAATGCGGCCCTCTGCTTGCCTTTATTCAGTCCTTGAGGCACTATTCCTCCCACTGATATGAGACTCTATTCTGCCAACTGACATCAACATTGGGGCACCATTTCTCCCACTGACACCAATGACGGGGCACGATTCCTACCAATGATGTCACAGGTACTCACCCGGGCCGAAACGCTGAGAGCTGCTCCCCTTGCGACTAGTGCACGATGCCCCTGGAATGGGTACAGGAGGCACCGGGCCCAAAGATGCACGGGTTGCCAACAGGTGGGTTGCAGGTGGTGTGCAGTAAGGCTGTTGACCGTGTGTAGATGAAGCTGCACTGGAATTAGACACCTGGCAGGACCAACACAAGGCAGAGGCTGTAGAGGAACCAGGTCACACACTGGGAGATAGTCCTGGGGTGCATAAGTGGGTGAACCAAGGTTAGAGGTAGTAGGAAGTCCAGGAAGCCAGGCCGAGGGACAAACACAGGTAAGCAAGCAGAAGGATATCCAAGAGGGGGAGATAGTCCTGGGGTGCATAGGTGGGTGAACCACAGGTAAACAGGCAGAAGGATATCCAAGAGGCAGGCCGAGGGTCAAACACAGGTAATCAGGCAGAAGGATGTCCAAGAGGCAAGCCGAGGGGTCAAACACTGGTAAGTCAGGCAGAAGAATGTCCAGGAGGCAAGCCGAGGGTCAAACACAGGTAATCAGGCAGAGGATATCCAAGAGGCAAGCCAAGGGATCAAACACTGGTAAGTAGCAGAAGAATGTCCCGGAGGCAGGCCGAGGGTCAAGCACAGGTGATCAGGCAGAAGGATATCCAAGAGGCAAGCCAGGGGTCAAACACTGGAGAGTAGCAGCGGTGGTCAGAAGATGTCCGGGTCAAGCACAGGTAATCAGGCAGGTACAAGGGACAGGATACAGGATACAGGAGCCAGGTACTCAGGAAGTAGAGACAACAAACCAGCAATTTCTGAAGGGAAGGAGAAGGCCTTTTATAGGCCAGGTAAGTGGTCAGGTGGGGTATCTGGGCGTGTGCGCATGCGCACACGCTGTCCCGCGTACCTGTGTGCGCCGTGAACCCGCGCATGCGCACCCGCTGTCCCGCGTACCTGTGTGCGCTGCTGACCCGCTCTACCGCGCATGCGTACCCTAGGGAACCGGCACTGAAGCGCGATATTTCTCTGACAGTGCCCCCCTCCTAAGGGCAGCCTCCGGATGCCCAGTCCGGGGTGCCTTTGATGGAATTCTCGAACTAACCGAGGGGCATGAATGTTCTTGGACGATTCCCAGGAGCTGTCTTCGGGGGGGGGGGGGTACCCCTTCCACTTGACCAGATACTGGGCCTGTCTTCCCCTCTTACGGAAATCCAGAATTTTCTCAACCTCATACTCTTCTTCACCTTGGATAGTGACTGGTGGAGGAAGTGCCATCTGCCTGCCAGGAAAAGAGTTTGGGGTTACTGGTTTTAAAAGAGAAGCATGGAACACTGGGTGGATCTTATATGAGCTGGGTAGAATTAACTCAAAGGCAACTGGGTTGATCACTCTTTGGACCTCGAAGGGGCCAATGAACCTGGGACCAAGTTTCTGGGAGGGACACAGTAATTTTAAATTGACTGTGGATAGCCATACCTTCTCCCCAACCTTGAAAGCCGGACACTCCTTCTTGCCCCGGTTGTATTGCACCTTGTACCCTTTTTGAGCCTCTTTCATGGCTTGCTGAATCTGGAGGAAGTTGTTCTGAATGGTTTTGACAAGCTCCTGCGCTGCCGGGGTGGAGATGTCCGGAATGGAATCTGGAAGAAAAGAAGGGTGGTACCCATAATTTGCCCAGAAGGGCGTCTGGTTAATAGCAGAATGTAAGGAATTGTTATATGCAAATTCTGCGTAAGGCAGGAGGGAAGACCAGTCGTCTTGGGAATAGGAGCAAAAACATCTGAGGTACTGTTCAAGGGTCTGATTAGTCCGTTCTGTTTGACCATTGGTTTGTGGGTGGTATGCGGAGGACATAGAGGACTTGATTTCAAGGGCCCTACAGAGGTCCCTCCAGAACCTGGACGTGAATTGAACCCCCCTGTCAGAAGTGATGTTAGATGGAACACCGTGAAGCCTTACAATTTCTCTGATGAAGGTGTCAGTGGTAGCGGAGGCTGAGGGAGTACCCTTCATGGGTAGGAAGTGGGCCATCTTTGAAAGACGGTCCACTACCACTAGGATGGTGGTAAAATCATCCGAGGGAGGTAGGTCCACAATGAAATCCATGGAGATTTCTCTCCATGGACGTTCGGGACAGACAAAGGCCTCAACAGGCCCCAGGACTTGGTGTTGAACCCCTTGTTCCTTTGGCAGATACTACAGGATTGCACATAGTTTTGGCAGTCTTTTCTCCAACCCGGCCACCAGTAGGAACGGCTAACGAGGTTGGCAGTCTTTTGGGTTCCGAAATGACCTGACATCTTGTGGTCGTGGAGAGCCTGCAGAACTTGAAGCCTAACTGGTGGGGGAACGAATATTCGGCCATGGGCCCATAGTAAGTCCTGTTTCCTCTCCAAAAAGGGCATAGAAGGGACAGACGTCTGGTTGGAGGCTTGTTTAAGGGCTGCTGTCAGGTCAGGTTGGATGGCATGAAGAAAATTGTGTGAGGGTAGAATGTTTGCGGGTTCTTCCGGGGCCTCTGGGTTTAAAAACATGCGGGAGAGAGCATCCGCCTTGCCATTCTTGGAGCCGGGTCGGTACGTTATGTGGAAGTTAAATCGGGAAAAGAAGAGGGCCCAACGGGCCTGCCGGGGTCTTAATCGTTTTGCAGCTCTGAGGTATTCTAGGTTACGGTGGTCCGTGAAGATAAGGATGGGCTGAGAAGCTCCTTCCAACAAGTATCTCCACTCTTCAAGTGCGAATTTGAGCGCAAGGAGTTCTCGGTCACCTACGTCATAGTTTCTTTCGGGGGGACTTAGCTTCCGGGAAGCAAAAGCGACCGGGTGGAGTAAGGCCTTTGGGCCACTCCTTTGAGAAAGAATTGCTCCGGTGGCTGTATCAGAAGCATCCACCTCCAAGACATAGGGAAGTTCTGGATCGGGGTGCTTGAGGTTGGGGGCGGAAGAAAATAGTTCCTTAAGTTTCTCAAATGCGGCCTGTGCCTGGGAAGACCATTGAAACTTGGTTTGCTGGCGGGTGAGCTGGGTGATTGGAGAAACAATTGTGGAAAAGCCTTGGATAAACCGACGGTAGAAGTTAGCAAATCCAATAAAGCGCTGTACTGTCTGTGGGGGCTGGCCATTCTTGGATGGCCTTCACCTTTTGTGGGTCCATGAGGATGCCTCCGGTAGTGATAATGAATCCCAGGAACTGGATGGTGTCTGTTTCAAATTCACACTTCTCCCCCTTGACATAGAGTCCGTGTCTTCGCAGGATGAGGAGGACTTTCCGAACATGCTGGCGGTGGGTTTCCAGTGAGTCTGAGAAGATTAAAATATCAAGATACACAATTAGAAAGTTATCCAGATACTCACGGAAGATGTCGTTGACCAGGTGTTGGAAAGTAGCCGGGGCATTGCAGAGCCCGGAGGGCATAACAAGGTATTCAAAATGGCCGAATCTCGACCGGAATGCCGTCTTCCACTCACCCCCCTTGCCGATCCGTACCAGGTTGTATGCCCCTCGTAGGTCAAGTTTGGTGAAGATCTTAGCTGTCCTGAGGCGTTGGAAAAGTTTAGGGATGAAAGGAAGTGGGTACCTGTTCTTGATGGTAATTTTGTTTAACTCTCTATAGTCTACGCATGGCCTGAGTAAACCGTCTTTCTTCTCCACAAAGAAAATCCCGGCGCCCGCCGGGGAGGAAGATGGCTGGATGAACCCCATGGCAAGGTTTTCGTCTATATAGACGCGTAGAGCCTCTAGTTCAGTCTCTGACAATGGAAAGATTCTCCCAAAAGGAATTTCTGCCCCAGGTAAGAGATCAATCGGGCAGTCATAGGACCGATGAGGAGGTAGGGCATCAGCCTTTTTTTATCAAAAATATCTTGAAAGTCTTGGTAAGCTGCTGGGACATGTTGGATGCTGCTAGGACTTGGTTGCATGGTAAGGCCGGTGGTAGGCTTTGAGGTAGGTAGTAGAAAGCAGTGTTGTAGGCAGTAGGGAGATGAAAAAACTACTTCCCTACGATTCCAGTCAATCTGAGGATTGTGAGCCTGCAACCAGGGGAACCCCAGGATAATGGGAAACATTGGGGAGTGGATGATGTCGAATCGTAGAAGTTCACGGTGGCCTGAATCTGTATAAGTCAAGATGGGACCTGTTTCTTGGGTCACAGGTCCTGAGCAGGGTGAGGAGCCGTCAGCCAATTGAACCTGGAGGTGCTGTTCCTTGGTGCCCAGGGGGAGATTCAAGTTACGTGCCAAGGTCAAGTCCATAAAGCAGCTGCAGGCCCCTGAGTCAAGGATGGCTCCCAGCTGGAACACTTCTTCCGCCACCTGCAGAAAAAGTGGGACAACAAGATGAGACCGGGTGAATCCCTTGGTATGGGAGCTCAATAAAGTCCGAGAAGGGCACTTACTAGGTCTCACCGGGCACTTGAGTAGGTAATGTCCTGAACCGCCACAGTAGAGACAAAGGTTGGCTTGCCGGCGGCGAAGTCTTTCCTCAGGGGACAAGGGGGACCGAACCAGGCCCAACTGCATGGGCTCCCCGCGAGGAGGAGAATGGGGGTTAGGAGCAGGTGCAGGTGTAGGAGGAACCCGGGGCATCATCCAGGTAGGCCTGAAGCTTTGGAACCTTTCGTCCCGTCGTTCCCGTAGACGACGGTCCAGCTTGGTGACCAACTGAATAAGGTCTGCCAAGGAGGTTGGAATCTCCACCCGAGCCAGTTCGTCCTTTAAGGTTTCGGAAAGCCCTAGGCGGAATTGGTATTTTAAAGCAGACTCATTCCACTCTGTATCTGCGGACCATTTCCGAAATTCAACTATGTAGTCCTCCACCGGCCTCTTTCCTTGTGCCAAGGTATGCAGGGTAGATTCTGCGGTGCCTGTGCGTTGGGAATCATCATATAGCAAGGACATGGCTGAAAAGAAAGTCTTTACAGAGTCCAGATGAGGGCTTTTTTGCTCCATCAAGTGGTGCGCCCAGGATTGAGGCTCATCGGAGAGTAGGGAGATGATGAACCCCACCTTTACGGATTCTAGCTGAAAAGTCCTAGGCTGTAGAGCTAAGTGTAGAAGGCATGCGTTTTTAAAGGCCCGAAACTTCTTCCGGTTGCCAGAGAAACGTTCAGGAGTAGGGACCCTGGGGTCCGGGTTTGTCATGACGAATGCAGGGGGGCACCTCCAGATGCTTGAGGTGAGGTGGAGGTTCTGGCTGCAGGAGGAGACAGGTCTGCTTGGCTAGGAGAGAAGGTGAGATGCTGAAGACGCCCTTCGATTTGGAAGTAGCCATCCTGGAGACGTTGTACAGCCTGAGTGAGGGCTGTCACCTGCTGGCATAGGGCCTCAAGGGGTGAACCAGCTCTGTCGGCCTCGAACATTGGCTGGTTTGTACTGTCACAGGTACTCACCCGGGCCGAAATGCTGAGAGCTGCTCCCCTTGCGACTAAGTGTACGATGCCCCTGGAATGGGTACAGGAGGCACCGAGCACAAAAGATGCACGGGTTGCCAGCAGGTGGGTTGCAGGTGGTGTGCAGTAAGGATGTTGACCGTGCGTAGATGAAGCTGCACTGGAAGTAGACACCTGGCAGGACCAACACAAGGCAGAGGCTGTAGAGGAACCAGGTCACACACTGGGAGATAGTCCTGGGGTGCATAGGTGGGTGAACCAAGGTTAGAGGTAGTAGGAAGTCCAGGAAGCCAGGCCGAGGGTCAAACACAGGTAAGCAAGCAGAAGGATATCCAAGAGGCAAGCCAGGGGGTCAAACACTGGTAAGTAGCAGAGAATGTCCAGGAGGCAAGCCGAGGGTCAAACACAGGTAAGCAAGCAGAAGGATATCCAAGAGGCAAGCCAAGGGGTCAAACACTGGTAAGTAGCAGAAGAATGTCCAGGAGGCAAGCCGAGGGTCAAACACAGGTAATCAGGCAGAAGGATATCCAAGAGGCAAGCCAAGGGGTCAAACACTGGTAAGTAGCAGAAGAATGTCCAGGAGGCAGGCCGAGGGTACAAACACAGGTAATCAGGCAGAAGGATATCCAAGAGGCAAGCCTTTTATAGGCCAGGTAAGTAGTCAGGTGGGGTATCTGGGCAGTGCGCATGCGCACACGCTTTCTGACAGAGCCGCGCACAGACGTGTGGCGCGCTGGATGAGCCAGAAGAGGTCAGGGTCAAGCACAGGTAATCAGGCAGGTACTAAGGAACAGGATACAGGATACAGGAGCCAGGTACTCAGGAAGTAGAGACAACAAACCAGCAATTTCTGAAAGGGAAGGAGAAGGCCTTTTATCGGCCAGGTAAGTGGTCAGGTGGGGTATCTGGGCATGTGCGCATGCGCACACGCTGTCTGACAGAGCCGCGCACAGACGTGTGCGCCGCGCTGGATGAGCCAGGACACATACCCGAGCGCCGTGAACCCGCGCATGCGCACCCGCTGTCCCCCGCGTACCTGTGTGCGCTGCTGAACCGCTCTGCCCTGTCTTGCGCATGCGTACCCTAGGGAACCGGCGCTGAAGCGCGATATTTCTCTGACACCCAAAGACCAATTTTTCAGCACCTGTTTAACAGGTGCATATCATTGCAATTTTTTACAGCAAGGCCAATTCTTGCTTTCATCAAGATTACCTCTATAGGGTTACAGTGGGAAGGCGCCCCCGACACCCAAAGAGTAATTTTTCAGCACCTGTTTGACAGGTGCATATCATTGCAATATTTTACAGCAAGGCCAATTCTTGCTTTCATCAAGAATACCTCTATAGGGTTATGGTGAGAAGGCGCCACCGACACCCAAAGACCAATTTTTACGCACTTCTATCCAAAGTCAAAGTGACACCAGAATGTATCCAAAAAATCTCTAATCTTGTTCCCTGTGCACTACATTGTGGCCTCATCATACACACTGGTTCCCCAGCTGAGCAAAATAAAGGCAGCTTGCAGAGAAATTTTCATTTTTTGGGCTTTATAAATGCAATTATTGCTGCAGCAGATCCTAGACATGGTACAGATCTGCCACTTTACAGGTAGACTAAGGGGACCCTCCAGGCACTATATTGGAAGGATTTTTTTTATTTTTATGCTTTCACATTAAAAATAAAAAAATCACTGCTCATTTAAAAATGATGTTTTTCACAAACTTTTTTTTTTTTATTGATACATGTCCCCCAGGGCAGAACCCGGACCCCTATAACCATTGTATGCCCAATTACTTGCATATAAGCCTTCAAAATGGGCTCTTTGACTTTAATGGTCCCATTGACTTTAATTGGGTTTGTTATTTGGGTCCAAACTTTTGCGGTGTTCGAAAGTTCTGGTGCGAACCGAACAGGGGTCCGTTCGGCTCATCCCTATCAGAGACATCCACAGCAACACAGTAGCCAAGTTCCAGATGGATGGAGATGACTGATAACTGGAAAGAAAGAATGTGATGAGCTTTGGCACACAAGGATGTGGCAGTATGTTTTTGGAATTAAGAAGATTCTGTCAGGCAGAAAGAATGTTGATTGGATACCTACTTTTGCATCTGTATGTATTGTAAGGCCTTATTTGAGGCTTCAATCCATCCACTCTAGCCAATCAACGGCCAGGGTGAGCTGCGAAGAGGATGTCGGGGGCGAGCGCGGGACTTTCGAGGGGTCAGGTAAGTAAAACGGGGGGGCTGGGGGGGCCGGTATAGTCAGATGTTTTTTCACCTTAATGCATAGAATGCATTAAGGTGAAAAATGTTTTACCTTTACAACCCCTTTAACCCCTTGATCGCCCCCTAGTGTTAACCCTTTCCCTGCCAGTGCCATTTATACAGTGATCAGTGCATTTTTATAGCACTGATCACTGCATTGGTGTTACTGGTCACCAGAAAGTGTCACTTAGGGTCAGATTTGTCTGCCGCAATGTTGCAGTACCACTAAAATTTGCTGATCCCTAGTAAAAACAATAAAATTAAATAAAAGTCCTTAAATCTTTTCCCTATTTTGTAGAGGCTATAACTTTTGTGCAAACCAATCAATATACGCTTATTGTGATTTTTTTTAATATTTTTTTGGGAATATGTATTATAGCAGAAAGTGAAAAATATTGTTTTTTTTTCAAAATTGTCAGTCTTCTTCGCAAAAAATAAAAACCACAGAGGTGATAAATATCCAACAAAAGAAAGCTCTATTTATGGGAAAAAAGGGCCATCAATTTTATTTGGGTACAACGTCGTATGACCACGCAATTGTCAGTTAAAGCGACGCAGTGTCATATCGCAAAAAATGGCATGGTCATTAAGGAGGTAAATACTTCCGGGGCTGAAGTGGTTAATAGTCCAAAAGGAGCAAATAGAATAGTTCATTGTTAGGGTCTACATACTGTACATTGTATTATGCAAAGTGTCCAAAGATATCTTGCCCCTATACCCTCATAAGAGGGGTTACAGAATTCTAAACAAAGTAGTGGCTATAATTTTGCTGGGTGCTCATAGTCAACAGTGTTTAATTACCGTACTAGCACAAGCACCTGCACTGGAGCCATTGTTAAGATGTGTATAAAAAAAAAAAAAAAGTACTTATTGACATGGTGGAATGAAGCCAGGGTCACCATGGCTGATAACACACAAGAGATGGGGAACAAAACAACATACGATGCTGATGTTCCAGGTGGGTCAGAGGTTTCCCTGAAAATAAAGAATAACATAAATGTACAAGGTCAGACTGGGACACTAGGGTCCACCAGAGAAAATTAGATTTGGAGCAGTTGCACTGCAAATAGTGGATGTGGAATACTCTAAGTAGACCTAAAAATATTGCTGTTTTGGGGGGCATTGTTTGATGGTGACAGGATGACATAATATACAATGCCCCTATATTATAATAGGCTCTCAAAATTTCCGCTTACATTTGGCGAGTGGAAATATGCTGAGGGCGAGTAAAGCACACCTGCCAGGAGGAAAGATGGCGGTGGGTGCTTCCTATCCCTTCTCCTCCTCCTATTAGCGTGGCTGCCCTGTCTTTCTCTATGCATTCATTCACAACAGCAGCTGCTGCTCTCTGCTATTTTGCTCACATCTGGCTTTTTGCTGGCACCTGTGGCTGCTTCCTGCATGTGCACTCATGTGAGTGCTGCTTGTACTGTATTTTGGATCATGATGGCTGAAGCTCTTATCTGAGTCTCAGGGACATGTGTCAGCTTTGTGAAAAGGAACTGGGACTAGGAAGACTTCTTTACAAGTAGGGTCTGTGTGTATAAGTGAGGACAGGCTGTTTGTGTACAGGGGGGCCAGATTTGTGTGTTGTGTGTGTCAGAGGGGGCTGAGAGTGTACAGGTGTGAGGGGGGCAGAGCGTGTACAGATGTGAAGGGGGGCCGAGCGTGTACAGATGTGAGCGGGGCCGAGCGTGTACAGATGTGAGTGGGACCGAGCGTGTACAGATGTGAGGGGGGCCGAGCGTGTACAGATGTGAAGGGGGCCGAGCGTGTACAGATGTGAGGGGGGTGAGCGTGTACAGATGTGAGGGGGGCCGAGCGTGTACAGATGTGAGGGGGGCCGAGCGTCTACAGATGTGAGGGGGGCCGAGCGTGTACAGATGTGAGGGGGGCCGAGCTTGTACAGATGTGAGTGGGGCCGAGCGTGTACAGAAAATGTCAGGAATGCAAAAATGGGCATTCCTGACAACTGTACTTTGACAAGTGTTACTTCT
>CM053034.1:166513321-166605269 GCA_028564925.1 Lithobates sylvaticus | reverse complement strand
TTTGGGCCCCGTCAGCTAATCTCGTGTATATCGCGTGTTAGTTGACGTTTGGTTAGAGACGATTCGCGCTTCTCAGACTTCTGCTTAATTCGTTCACTTCTGCCGTTCAGTTTGTGCTTGTGAGGTTTGTATCTGGCTTTCAGTGCGTGTGGATCAGTTCCTACCTGTTCTCAGGCCGTTCTGGTCCGCTCGTTCCTGTTTTTCAGGTCGTTCTTCATAGGCCTTGCTGTTCTTCAGTGCGTTCTGTTAAGTTGTTTGTTTGATCAGCCGACCGTTTTGAAGCCATGGAGTGTGGACGTACTCGGGAACGAGTTCGTGCTGTGCAGGGGCTCGGTGTTGCGGTTAACACCTTGGCACGAGCCCGGTCCATGAACAGGGTGAGGAGGAGTTCATGGACCAAGAATTGGTTGCGCCAGCGTGACCAATTCTCGCATATGCCTTTGCTCCGTGAGATCCGTGAGAATAATCCTGATGATTTCAGGAATTATCTCCGGATGACGGACCCCATTTTTCACCGTCTGTTGGCTTCGCTGTCCCCTTATATTAGCAGGCAGAATACCTGCATGCGGCAAGCCATCAGTGCGGAGCAGAGGCTAGTCGCCACGTTGCGTTACTTGGCGACGGGGAGAAGCTTGCAGGACCTCAAGTTCACGACAGGCATCTCCCCCAGGCTCTGGGGCTCATTATTCCAGAGACCTGTTCTGCCATTATCCACGTCCTGCAGGAGGAATACATTAAGGTAAGTCTTCTCTTTTAAAATTACCTATGTCTTGTATGTTTGTTAATGTAGTGCATCAATGTCATCATTAGCTAATTACCATGATAGGACTATTCTATGAATGTCGCCTATTCCTTTTTTTTTTTGGATTTTGTTTTTTTGTCTAGTATTTTATGTTTGACTTATCGAAATAGTTTTAAGAATGTATTATTTAGTGGGTCACATGCATATTTGCTTGCACCAACCTCCCCAGCATGGAAGCTTGGCCCCCTAAACACCCCTAGCCTAGTCACTTTCTTGGTTAAAAATGTATATTACCAGCTCCATTGTACAGCTTTACTCACCCCCCCTTTCACCCCCCTTGACCCTCATTTTTAAATTGATTGCATGTGTTTTTGGTCAGCTTGTAATTATCCCCACCCCCCCCACACCCCCTGATAATTAATATCATGTGTTTTTGGTCAGCTTGTAATTATCCCCTCCCCCCCCACACCCCCTGATAATTAATATCATGTGTTTTTGGTCAGCTTGTAATTATCCCCACCCCCCCCACACCCCCTGATAATTAATATCATGTGTTTTTGGTCAGCTTGTAATTATCCCCCCCCCCCCCACACCCCCTGATAATTAATATCATGTGTTTTTGGTCAGCTTGTAATTATCCCCACCCCCCCCACACCCCCTGATAATTAATATCATGTGTTTTTGGTCAGCTTGTAATTATCCCCACCCCCCCACACCCCCTGATAATTAATATCATGTGTTTTTGGTCAGCTTGTAATTATCCCCACCCCCCCACACCCCCTGATAATTAATATCATGTGTTTTTGGTCAGCTTGTAATTATCCCCACCCCCCCCACACCCCCTGATAATTAATATCATGTGTTTTTGGTCAGCTTGTAATTATCCCCACCCCCCCCCACACCCCCTGATAATTAATATCATGTGTTTTTGGTCAGCTTGTAATTATCCCCTCCCCCCCCACACCCCCTGATAATTAATATCATGTGTTTTTGGTCAGCTTGTAATTATCCCCACCCCCCCACACCCCCTGATAATTAATATCATGTGTTTTTGGTCAGCTTGTAATTATCCCCACCCCCCCCACACCCCCTGATAATTAATATCATGTGTTTTTGGTCAGCTTGTAATTATCCCCACCCCCCCACACACACACCTTTAATTAATTGCATGTGTATTGTGTGACCTTAACATTATTTACTCCCCACCCACATCCCCATTATTATCTTCTCTGGTCCATCAGAGGGGTCATCAATCAGAGATTTGTCCCTTTTATCCTTAATCTTTTGGCTTTATTTCAAGGATTTACAAAATAAATACATATGTTCTTCCAAATTGTTTTTTAATTTGTTGCATTTAGTTTGGTGTTTTGGCTGGTTTATAATTTAAATTGTATCTTTCTGTTTGACTTCACAGTGTCCCTCCACGCCACAGGAATGGCAGACTGTGGCTTCCCAGTTTGCTGCCCGTTGGGACTTTCCCAACTGCGGAGGGGCGATTGACGGCAAACACGTGCGAATTGTGCCCCCACCCCATTCGGGGTCATACTATTGGAATTATAAGGGGTTCCATAGTATCGTGTTGATGGCGGTGGTGTCGGCACACTATGAATTTCTGTATGTGGATGTGGGGAAAAACGGCCGGATGTCGGACGGAGGAGTCTTCAACCACACGGAGTTCGGTCATCGTCTCCAAACTGGTGGGCTGGAGCTGCCACCAGATGAAGATAATGTGGAGGGACTCCCCTTCGTCTTCATTGCCGACGAGGCGTTCGGTCTGGGTGACCATCTGATGAGGCCATTTCCCCAACGATCCCTCACCCCTGAGAGGAGGATTTTTAATTATCGGTTGGCCAGAGCAAGAAGGGTGGTGGAAAATGCCTTTGGTATTATGGCCAACCGTTTCAGATTGCTCCTTACATCGCTACATCTGGCAGAGTACAAACTCAATACTATTATTCTTGCATGCTGTGTCATGCACAATTATTTACGGAAACATTCAGGAACATACTCCTTACCAATTGGCCCTGAGGCCGGAGTGGAAGGCAACATGACAGGGCTGGATAATCGCCCTCTTGGTTCCGCACCACAATCAGCCCAGCAAGTGCGGGACCTTTATTTACAGTATTTTAATGGTAGGGGGGCCATTGAAATGGCAGCAGACCCTTAAACCATCTTTTTCATTTACAATGAATAAATACAGTTATTTATGTTTGAAATATTGGTCGTTTCGTATTGTTTGGCTTTTAATTTGGCCTGTTTTATATGTTGTCCTAGTGCACATCTTAATAGTGGCAAACTTGTTTAGCGTTTAGTAAATAAGCCCCTTTGTCAATGAACCACAACATGTTTTTGTCAAACTGGTAGTATTTAAAAAGAAGAAGCCACACATTTTTGAATTTGTGCAAACATTATTTTTTTTATTATAGTGCACATCCAAAACTTTTTTTTTTTTTTTTTTTTTTTTTTTTTTTTTTGGTTGTTTTGGTATTTTTTTTGTTTTTTTTTTTTTTTTTTTTTTTTTTTAGAACATGATTTTTTTTTTTTTTTTTTTTTTATGTTATCTTTTTGACATTTTTTTGGTGTTTTTCTCACAACATATTGTTTTTTTTTTTTTTGGGATTGATTTTTTAAAACAAACATAAAAACATGTTTAAAATTGTTTAAAAATTTTGTCTTAGCATTTGAAATTATTTACACAATGTAAAAGTCCAGAACTTACAAAGTTCAACAGGTAACCCATGAACAGAAGAAGCCAAATTTTGAATATGCACACTAATTTAACTGGAAAATGGGTAATGTCAACATGTGCTATGTTCCATCATGGGGAATCAATGGACGTGTTTTGTGTGTGAAACCCCTTCCCTCTCACCTACTAGCATTAGGGGTTGCAAACACAAAATGCGTCCATTGAGATCCCCTGATGGCACATAGCACATGTTGACATACCGTGTGCATATTTAAAATTTGGCCTCTAAAATTAGTTAAACAGCGCTTCAAAAGGGGAATGAAGGACATGATTGATGTTAAGAAATGTAAAAGGGGTCTTTAGATTCTCCCCAAAACATCAATCATGTCCTTCATTCCCTGCTGCATGGTGGCCATCTCCTTCTGCATGTTTTCCAGCTGCAGATTCCAGGCCATGATCTGCCCAATAAGCCTGTGGGCACTGTCAGTGGTAAATGGCTCCGCAGCTTGTCGTTCCACAAACAGATCAGCATCACCTAAAAGTTGGGTAGAGAAAACACAAGAAAAAAAGTGTCAAAAACATGCAGACCTTAATTTATTAGCTCAATCTGTGTTCTGAGACACTCACTTGGTGGGGTGCAGATTTGATCGACTTCAACGACCTGTTCCGCCACATCCACGCGTGGGCTTGGGCTAATTGCCCAATTAGTCTGGTGAGGCCGGGAGGTCCTCGTAGGTTCGGACTGACGTCTGAGTCTTTTGCCCCCTATGGTAATGGAACACAAAAAGGTACACTTTTGAATCACACTGATATTTGAGTGCCAAAATAGGATTAGTAAACATTGTTTAAAAGTCTTGCCAATTATTAGCAGTTTGTTAGAAGATCCTACTTGAAGACAGAATTGAAATGTCTATCTAATGAAACTCCAATACTTAAAGCGCCCTTCAACCCTAAATTTGAACTTCCGCTCATTGGATCCCTGCACCCCTGTGGTGTCTTATTTTGAACGTTTTAGGGGGGATGGGTTGCAGATACCTGTGTAAGGCAGGTATTTGCACACACATCCGGCCCTAGACTCCCACAGAAGTATACGCCACATCCCGTCCCACCGTGCTGTCTGCTGGGACACACAGGGGTCCCCGAGCTTGCGCGGACCAGTCCTATTGCATTGCGCAACTGGCGCATGCCCAATAGTGACCGGGAAGTGAAGCCGCAAACATTAATTCCATGATTGCAAGATCAGAGATTGTAGCTGCACCATCCAAGGGACAGGTGAGTGTACTTCTTTGAAAAGTCACCACCTACAGTATTTAGAGATGATGAGCATTTTTTGGGAATTGTGAGCATGAGACCCTGCTTAACATATTTATCCCCCCCCCCCCCCAAAACAGCCTCTGGAGTCCCTGTGTAAGTTACCCCTAAAACCCTTACTACAGCAGTAATTGTATAGATAGTGACAATAATAAACAACCTTACAACTCCAACAACCCAAAGCCAGGTAAACTCAATAAACGTTATGAAGACAAACGGAACTTTCATCAAATATGCGCAAGTTTCAGGTACGAATGGTAATTACATCTGCGCAAGTTTCAGGTACGAATGGTAATTACATCTGCGCAAGTTTCTGGTACGAATGGTAATTACATCTGCGCAAGTTTCACGGACGAATGGTAATAACATCTGCGCAAGTTTCAGGTACGAATGGTAATTACATCTGCGCAAGTTTCACGGACGAATGGTAATAACATCTGCGCAAGTTTCACGGACGAATGGTAATAACATCTGCGCAAGTTTCAGGTACGAATGGTAATTACATCTGCGCAAGTTTCACGGACGAATGGTAATAACATCTGCGCAAGTTTCAGGTACGAATGGTAATTACATCTGCGCAAGTTTCACGGACGAATGGTAATAACATCTGCGCAAGTTTCAGGTACGAATGGTAATTACATCTGCGCAAGTTTCACGGACGAATGGTAATAACATCTGCGCAAGTTTCACGGACGAATGGTAATAACATCTGCGCAAGTTTCAGGTACGAATGGTAATTACATCTGCGCAAGTTTCACGGACGAATGGTAATAACATCTGCGCAAGTTTCAGGTACGAATGGTAATTACATCTGCGCAAGTTTCACGGACGAATGGTAATAACATCTGCGCAAGATTAGACATATCAAGTATAACCATAGTAGCGCACGTGCTTGACTTACTTTTTTTGATGGCTTTTCGAATTCTCCTGTATTGATCGTGCTCCCTGGATTTGATGTCGGACCATCGTTTGCGCAGTTGATCCTTGCCCCTTCGTACGCCGAATTTCTGCTCCAGGGTGCTGACGATTGTAGTGAGAATCTTGTCCTTGCGCAAGTTGGGACGAGGGTACGGGCCATTTTCCCCGTCGTAATCTTCCCTTTGGAGGATGTCCACCATCTCCACCATCTCTTCAAAGGCCATATTGGTGGCCTTATATCTGCTGCTGGATGCAGATGTGTTGGCTTCTTGGCTTTCCTCCGCGCTACTGGCTGAGAATGTGTCCGCCATATTCATTAATTAATTCACCAACAATGCAACGAGGGGAAGCGGGGCGGGGAATACTCGTCATGAGGAACGTCATGGGCGGGCGACGCGGAGGACGCAGGCGGACTTCGACGCGTGCGCAGTGTATATAAGGCTGTTTGAGGGGCCCACGTGTTCCCGAACGGAAGTAGCGAGCGCTCTGTACGAAGGTAAGTGTTTTCTAGGATGCATTACTGTTTTTTTTTTGTTTTTTTTTGGGTTTTGGGCCAGCATTTTTTAAGGATATGTGTGTGTTGCTGCCTGTGTGTAGGGGTTGCTGCCTGTGTGTAGGGGTTGCTGCCTGTGTGTAGGGGTTGCTGCCTGTGTGGATGTGTTGCTGCCTGTGTGTAGGGGTTGCTGCCTGTGTGTAGGGGTTGCTGCCTGTGTGTAGGGGTTGCTGCCTGTGTGTAGGGGTTGCTGCCTGTGTGGATGTGTTGCTGCCTGTGTGTGGGTGTGTTGTGTAATGTTTGTTAAGAAAAACTGGTTGTGCGTTTTAAGTAACATTTGTGTTTTTGGTCTTTTGTATTGCCATTACTAACAAAACAGAAACAAACATGTCATCACCCCAGTTGAATCCATTCAAGGACCAGCAGTTCATGTCCGAATTCATTGCCCTGTACAGAAAAAATACCAACCTGTGGCAGCTCAAGAACCCTTTGTATGGCAATAGGGATGTCCGGAAGGCAACACTGGGGCCACTTGTGGCTTTTGTGAAGACTAAAGTCCCCAACGCAAACACCAAGTTTGTGGAAGCCAGAATTGCAAGTTTAAGGCACATGTACAAGCGGGAGCGCAAGAAGATTGAGGAATCAGTCAGATCAGGAGCAGCAGCAGAGAATGTTTATGTACCCAAGCTGTGGTACTACAACCAACTGACTTTTATAGGTGACCAGATGGAACCCAGGGAATCACTGTCGACTCTTCCCTCCACCCTTCCCTCCACTCTTCCCTCCACTCTTCCCTCCACCCCAGCTGAGGCTTCCACGGAAGGAGAAGACCCCTCCACCTTGGAGCAGGCTGATGCGCCCAGCTGGAGCCAGGTATATATTTAGTAGCCTAAATTGTGATTGTGTGAATATTAATGCTGTCAACGTTAAAATGTGAAACAATTAACACCCTGAACTCAGAATTGTGAAAAAAACTGACAAAAATTATGCACACTTCTAAAAAGTGTTGGTGCAACATATCGATACATATATAGTGTATACATACATCCAGTAGTGGCAAAAAAAGCGTTAGACAACATTGGTGATCTGCTTGGAAAATGCAGGGGTCCAAATGATAGCCTTTTGGATCTTTTGGAAAATTTAGATGCTCCTTCCTAAGTTTACAATTGGATGATTGAGTAGGCCAGAAACCACAAAACAGGTGTTTGATTTTTGTTTTTATTTGCACACAGGATGAGCTGACCCAGGATGATGCCGGGACAAGTGGTATGGAGGAGGAGGAGGACATGCCCAGCGAGAGCCAGGAGGTGGCTGGGCCCAGCACGAGCCAGAGTGACAGCCAGACCCAATTAAGAAGTCTACCTCGACCCCTGCCCTTACCCCCAAGAAGGCCCAGGAGGATGACCATTGTGGAGGAGGAATCACTGGAACTGATTCGGAAGGCGAGTGCGATTCTCGACAAACCCCCCCTTCCAGAAGAGGGCTATGCCAGCTACGTGTCCAGCAGGTTGCTGGAAATGGAGAGGGGCCAACGGCACCTGTGTGAGGGCCTAATTTCTGAGGCAATTAGGGGGGGTTTGAGGGGTGAATTACGAGAATCCACCCGCCTGACCCATGAAGGCCCGACACCAACTTCTCCTCCTCCTCCTCCTCGTCTTCCTTCTCCTCCTCCTCCTCCTCCTCCTCCTCCTACTCCTCCTCCTACCACAAGTCAGCCTCCAAGGAAGCGTGCAGGGAAGACTGCAGGGAAGAGTGCAGGGAAGCGTGGTGCGAAGAGTCGGAAGTGATTGCCTGGCTTCAGTCTGGTCTCACAGAAGACACAGGCTGTTGTAGTGCCACAGCTTGGGGACATAGATGTCATCTGCTGCTGTTCCTGGTCTGTCTGATTCCTGGTCAATCTTCTTGTGCTCCCTATATTGTATGAAATGTGCCCAAGCTTAATTTTTGGCTTCACAAACTTGGTGTCTGCCGTTGGGGCAAAAAGTCTTCACAAAATCTACAAGTGGCTCCAGTGTTGCCTTCCTATTTTGTTTTGCCTTGTTTGTTTTAACCAGAATAAATGGTCATTTAATTTTCATCAAATAATGATATACGTGCTTGTTATTCAAAAACATAGTTTCTTTAGGAGTAGGCAGGTACATGTCTAAACATTCATTTGACAATACAAGTGTAAAGTGCAACTTCAATGGAACTGCAAGTGCAGTCGCTGGAAAGGTGAGGTTTAAGATCGGAATTAAGGGCAAGCTCTGCTGACTCCACAATTGTATCATGTGTAATAACTAATCCTTTTGATAACCAACAAATAATAAAAAATATATATATAGAGATATATGTACATATATAATATATAGATATATATATATATATATATATATATATATAATTTTATTTTTATACACGTATAGATCTATATATCTATATATATTTATATATATATATATATATATATATGTAGATATCGATATATATTTTTTTGCGCTTATTGAGAAATATAGATATATTTTTCATTTGGTGATTTGGATATCTATATCTATATATATCTATATATATATATATATATATATATATATATATATATATATATATATATATATATATATATATATATATATATATATATATATATATATATATATATATATATACAAATATATAACTTCACTAAAGAATGCTGAAGAAAAAACGTTCGGGAGTACTCTGCGTGAATATACAAGCAGCAAGGCAAAATCATTCTTCAAGTACGATACCATACAAATCCCGCTGTCAGAAAAAAAAAAAAAAAAAAAATTTCAACAGCGTGACGATTGTGCGAGCTTCAAAACGAAGGCTAGTTTTACCAGACCGAGCGAGTCCGTGACATAATAGCTACTGAGCATGCGTCCTTTTTGGTACGCCGGACCATACTACACACGACCGGATTATCCGCTGGACTGCCAAGTCCAGCGGATAATTTGAGAACAAAACCTGAAACTTTAGTCCGCCGTACTTTGGCCAAAAAAAGTCCGCCGGCGCCTACACACGAGGGGATTATCCGCTGGACTTCGGTCCAGCGGATAATCCCGCGGGATAGTCCCTTCGTGTGTACGCGGCATTAGAAATCCTGAACTTGATGATTGGTTTTAGGGGTCCTGTACGTGGCTAGGCTTCCAAAAAGTCTCACACATGTGGTATCCCTGTACTCAGGAGAAGCAGCAGAATATATTTTGGGGTGTAATTCCACATATACCCATGGCATGTTTGAGCAATATATAATTTCAGTGACAACTTCAGTGATTTCTTTTTATTGTGTCAAATTGAAAATCACTTGTGACAAAAAATAAAATATTTAATGTGCTCAACATGCCTCTCAGCAAATTCCTTGGGGTGTCTACTTTACAAAAAGGGGTAATTTTGGGGGGGGGGGGGGTACTGCCCTGCCATTGTAGCACCTCAAGAAATGAGATAGGCAGTCATAAACTAAAAGCTGCATAAATTCCAGTAAATGTACCATAGTTTGTAGACGCTATAACTTTTTCTCAAACCTATAAATATACGCTTATTGATTTTTTTTTTTTTTTCCCAAGACATGTGGCTGAATAAATGTTGGCCTAAATGTATGATTAAATTGATTTTATTGGATTTTTTTTATAACAAAAAGTAGAAAATATAATTTTTTTCAAAATGTTTGGTCTTTTTTAATTTTTTATTGCAAAAAAGGTGGTGATCAAATACCACCAAAAGAACCCTCTATTTGTGGGAAAAAAAAAGGACGCAAATTTTGTTTGGCTACAGCATTGCATGACTGCGCAATTACCAGGGGCGGACTGACAACTCAGGGGGCCCCCGGGCAATAGAAGATCATGGGGCCCCCTTGGTCCCCACACTCAAGCCACACCTGTAAAGGGAGACACGGGGGGAGGGAGAGCAAACAGGGGGATGGTGTGTGTGTGTGTCTGTGTGTGTGTCTGTCTGTGGTGTGTGTGTGTGCGTGTGTGTCTGTGGCGGGGGGGAGAAAGCACACTGGTGGACACTGGGGGGGGGGGGGGGCACACTGGGGAGGGAGAGCACAATGGTGGACACTGTAGGGGGGGAACGCACAAACAGGGGGACACTGGAGGGAGAATGCCCACACCCACACACAGCCACACCACACACACACACACAGGGGGCAAACTGGAGGGAGAGCGCACGCTGGGGGGACACTGTGGGGGACACTGGAGGGCGGGGGGGAGGGCACACACACGGGGGGGGGGACACTGGAGGGAGAGCGCACACACAGGGGGGGGGGACACGCACACAGGGGAACACTGGAGGGAGAGAGCACACACAGGGGGGGGGCACACAGGGGGACACTGGAGGGGAGCGCACACGCAGGGGGGACACTGGAGGGAGAGCACAGACACTGGGGGGGGGGGAGAGCGCACACACAGGGGGGGGACAGCACACAGGGGAACACTGGAGGGAGAGCACACACACAGGGGGCACACAGGGGGACACTGGAGGGAGAGCACACACAGGGGGGGGACACGCACACAGGGGAACACTGGAGGGAGAGAGCACACACAGGGGGGCACACAGGGGGACACTGGAGGGAGAGCGCACACACAGGGGGGGACACGCACACAGGGGAACACTGGAGGGAGAGAGCACACACAGGGGGGGGGGGGGGACACTGGAGGGAGAGAGCACACACAGGGGGACACTGGGGGGGCACACACACAGGGGGACACTGGAGGGAGAGAGCACACACAGGGGGGCACACACACACACACAGGGGGACACTGGAGGGAGAGAGCACACACAGGGGGGCACACACACACACACAGGGGGACACTGGAGGGAGAGTGCACACACAGGGGGGGGCACACACACACAGGGGGACACTGGAGGGAGAGCGCACACACAGGGGGGGACATGCACAGGGGGGGGGACATGCACACAGGGGGACACACTGGGGGGGGGTGACACAGTGGGCTGGGGGGTGACGCTGGGGGGGGACACTGTGGGCTGGGGTGACACTGTGGGCTGGGGTGACGCTGGGGGGACACTGTGGGCTGGGGTGACACTGGGGGCTGGGGTGACGCTGAGGGGACACTGGGGGCTGGGGGGACACTGTGGGCTGGGGGCTGGGGTGACACTGTGGGCTGGGGTGACACTGTGGGCTGGGGTGACGCTGGGGGGACACTGTGGGCTGGGGGGACGCTGGGGGCTGGGGGGACGCTGGGGGGACACTGTGGGCTGGGGTGACGCTGGGGGGACACTGTGGGCTGGGGGGACGCTGTGGGCTGGGGGGACACTGTGGGCTGGGGGGACACTGTGGGGGCTGGGGGGGGGACACTGTGGGCTGGGGGGACACTGTGGGCTGGGGGGACACTGTGGGCTGGGGGGACACTGTGGGCTGGGGGGACGCTGTGGGCTGGAGGGACGCTGGGGGGACACTGGGGGCTGGGGGGACACTGTGGGCTGGGGGACACTGTGGGCTGGGGTGACACTGTGGGCTGGGGGGACACTGTGGGCTGGGGTGACGCTGGGGGGACACTGTGGGCTGGGGGAACGCTGTGGGCTGGGGGGACACTGGGGGCTGGGGTGACGCTGTGGGCTGGGGGGACACTGTGGGCTGGGGTGACGCTGGGGGGACACTGTGGGCTGGGGTGACACTGTGGGCTGGGGGGGTGACGCTGGGGGGACACTGTGGGCTGGGGGGACGCTGTGGGCTGAGGGGACGCTGGGGGGACACTGTGGGCTGGGGGGGCTGGGGGGTGACGCTGGGGGGGACACTGTGGGCTGGGGTGACGCTGGGGGACACTGTGGGCTGGGGTGACACTGTGGGCTGGGGTGACACTGTGGGCTGGTGGTGACACTGTGGGCTGGGGTGACGCTGGGGGACACTGTGGGCTGGGGTGACACTGTGGGCTGGGGTGACACTGTGGGCTGGGGTGACGCTGTGGGCTGGGGGGACACTGTGGGCTGGGGTGACGCTGGGGGACACTGTGGGCTGGGGGGACGCTGTGGGGGACACTGTGGGCTGGGGGGACACTGTGGGCTGGGGTGACGCTGGGGGGACACTGTGGGCTGGGGGGACACTGGGGGCTGGGGGGACACTGTGGGCTGGGGGACACTGTGGGCTGGGGGGACACTGTGGGCTGGGGGGACACTGTGGGCTGGGTGACACTGTGGGCTGGGGGACGCTGGGGGGACACTGTGGGCTGGGGGGACGCTGTGGGCTGGGGGGACGCTGGGGGGACACTGTGGGCTGGGGTGACGCTGTGGGCTGGGGTGACACTGTGGGCTGGGGTGACACTGTGGGCTGGGGGTGACACTGTGGGCTGGGGTGACGCTGGGGGGACACTGTGGGCTGGGGGAACGCTGTGGGCTGGGGGGACACTGTGGGCTGGGGTGACGCTGTGGGCTGGGGGGACACTGTGGGCTGGGGTGACGCTGGGGGGACACTGTGGGCTGGGGGGACACTGTGGGCTGGGGGGACGCTGGGGGGGACACTGTGGGCTGGGGGGACGCTGTGGGCTGAGGGGACGCTGGGGGGACACTGTGGGCTGGGGGGACGCTGTGGGCTGGGGGGACGCTGGGGGGACACTGTGGGCTGGGGGGACGCTGTGGGCTGGGGTGACACTGTGGGCTGGGGCTGACACTGTGGGCTGGGGTGACACTGTGGGCTGGGGTGACGCTGGGGGGGACACTGTGGGCTGGGGGGACGCTGTGGGCTGGGGGGACACTGTGGGCTGGGGGGACACTGTGGGCTGGGGTGACGCTGTGGGCTGGGGGACGCTGGGGGGACACTGTGGGCTGGGGTGACGCTGTGGGCTGGGGGGACGCTGTGGGCTGGGGGGACGCTGTGGGCTGGGGGGACACTGTGGGCTGGGGGGACGCTGTGGGCTGGGGGGACGCTGTGGGCTGGGGGGACGCTGTGGGCTGGGGGGACGCTGTGGGCTGGGGGGACACTGGGGGGTGGGCTGGGGGGACACTGTGGGCTGGGGGACACTGTGGGCTGGGGGACGCTGGGGGGACACTGTGGGCTGGGGGGACGCTGTGGGCTGGGGGGACACTGTGGGCTGGGGGGACGCTGTGGGCTGGGGGGGTGGGCTGGGGGGACGCTGTGGGCTGGGGGGACGCTGGGGGGACACTGTGGGCTGGGGGGACGCTGGGGGGACACTGTGGGCTGGGGGGACGCTGGGGGGACACTGTGGGCTGGGGGGACCCCCCCCATCATCACTTGTGGCGGTCCTGCCCTGGTAATTTACTCACTCATGCTGATGCTCCCCGCCGGCCCCTCCACTCTTCTCTTCTCTTCCATTACTTCCATTAGGGGCCCGGACTCGGCCGAGTGAAGCGGCTGTATTACATGCCGCGAATACCGCTAGCGGCGCGCGGCTCCCCGCCGGCCCCTCCTTCCCTCCCGTCCGTCCCAGGTGACGTCACAACGCATACAGTAGAAGCACCTGGGACGGACGGGAGGGAAGGAGGGGCCGGCGGGGAGCCGCGGGCCGCTAGCAGTATTGTTAGCGGCATCGCGGCATGTAATACAGCCGTTTCAAGTGGCCCCTCATGTGGCCGGGTCCGGGCCCCTAATGGCCCCGGGCCCTCGGGCGGCGCCCGAGTCACCGACTTGTCAGTCCGCCCCTGAAGCAGGACAATATCCCCAAACATGCAGCCAATGTCATTAAGAACTAGTCTCATTTAGTTATTATTTATATTGAGTCTTATAACACATGATAACAACGAAGATAAGAAAATTAGGAAGTAAATGTTTACAACAAAATGGGTGACCTATGTTTATGTCTTAGAATAGATATTATGGTATAATTTATATTTGGGAGGAAATGCAGAGAAAGCTGAAAGCTTATCTGTAAAAGAGCGGTCATTGTACTATGTACCTTTGATCATGACCATGCTTTGTGTAAATATTTCGCAAATTTACAGGAAAACTCAAGGATTTAGAAATACATCAACTGCCAATATGGTCATGTTGCAATGTTAAAGCAGAATTACATCCATGCTCATGAATAACATTCCCAATAAGCCTCTTACATTTGATAACTGTTTATTCCAAAAAAAAATCCTTATCAGCCCAGCGAATCCTGCCTTGCCCTTTTCTCTCCTGCTGCTCCACATACCACCCCACGCCACCCCATTCATTTGCTGCACGAAAATCCCTAGCCATGTAAACAAAGGGGCAGGGATAGTGTCAGATATTATTGCCTAAATTTGACCAAAGGTTTTTATGTGCCCCTAACTCATTCAAAAAGGGAGTGGGCCGGTATCTAGGGGCAAGGAGGGCTTTTTTTAAAAAGTGGGGTTTTCAGATTCCTGGTGTAGTGTTTTCATGCAGGGAGGGGGAGGGCACTTGGCAATACTGTGGCTTCCTCATCACAAAACTCTGCATAATGTTTGCAGAGTGGCATCGGGTTGCCAGAATGCTCACCCTGCATTCCGGCAGCTGACAGTGAAAGAACGCCTGTAGTTAGTACTGTCAGGAGGAGTAATCTTCACCCAAATGTACAAGTATATCAGAATGGGTCGGAAAAAAGAGTGGTGCAGGAACATGAGATCAGGTACAAACAGTGTTAACAGCGCTGCCACTGACAAGGAATGCAAGTTATAGGGGTGTTAACAGCATTGCCACTGACAGCAACGCTGGGGGTTATTATTGTGGCCACTTACACCAATTCTTGGAGTTATTATTGCATTCACTAACACAACTGTCGGGGGTTATTGCTGTGCACAACAGGGCGTGCTGTGGGTTAATATTGCTGTCACTCACACCAATGCTGCTGGTGATTGTTGAGGTCACTGACACCAATGCTGTAGGTTATGCTGGCGGGTTATTATTGTGGTCACTGACACTAATACTGGAGGTTATTTTTGTAGTCATTAACATCAATGCCAGGGGTTATTATTGTGACCACTGAAACCAGTGCTGGGGGTTATTATTGCTGCCACAGACATTAACAATTAGGGTGTTTAATTGCAGTCATTGACACACGTGCTGAGTGTTATTATTGCCGTCACTGAAACCAAAGATGGAGGTTGTTATTGTTTTTTTAATTTGTTTTTAATTGCTTCTTTCTCTAGTGAGATTTACTTATTATTCTATTATTTTTATTTTTTTATTATGTGATTTGTATTTAACATCTATTTTCATTCTTGGTGTTAGTTATGTTTGTTTGTGTTTTTAATTCATTTTGGGTCTTTATTAAGGATGAGCCCGGTGTTCGATTCGAACCCATGTTCGAATCGAGCACCGGGTGTTCGCTCGCTCGGCGAGCCCAGAACTATTGGGGCCGCTCGCATCAAATTCGTGTGATGCGAGCGGCCCCGCAATGCATTGCGGCCCGCGCAGTGCAATGCTGGCTGATGATTGGCCAAGCATGCACTGTGACCCCGCATGCGGCGGCCTCGCATATTATGTTTCACTCACAGTGTCAGCGTGTCAGTGTGCTGCTGACTACTGACAACAATATGTGCTTTATTTCTGGGGATATGTGTGTGCATGCTGTTAGAACAGCATTGCAGTATCACATCTGGGGGGTGTCTATAGGTAGCCTGTGAAGGAGGGCAGGTTTCCTGTGCTTAGAACTTTCCCTGCAAAAAAGTGTCATTTTTGCAGGAAGAAAGCTATTTAAATCACTCGCGGCTAATGAATTGATGGCTCCTGTAACACAGAGAGCTGTCATTCATTAATAAAAAACAAAAAAAAAAAGCGTAGGGGTCCCCCCAAATTCAATAACCAGGCCCTTCAGGTCTGGGATGGATATTAAGGGGGATCCCAGCCAAAAAAAAAAAAAAAAAATGGCGTAGGGTCCCCCTCAAAATCCATACCAGACCCTTGAGGTCTGGTATGGATTTTAAGGGGAACCCTAGCCAAAAAAAATGGCGTGGGGTCCCCCTCAAAATCCATACCAGACCCTTATCCGAGCACGCAACCTGGCAGGCCGCAGGAAAAGAGGGGGGGACGAGAGCGGCCCCCCCTCTCGCCTGAACCGTACCAGGCCACATGCCCTCAACATTGGGAGGATGCTTTGGGGGTCTAAGACCCCTAAAGCACCTTGTCCCCATGTTGATTAGGACAAGGGCCTCTTCCCCACAACCCTGGCCGGTGGTTGTGGGGGTCTGCGGGCGGGGGGCTTATCGGAATCTGGAAGCCCCCTTTAACAAGGGGACCCCCAGATCCCGGCCCCCCCCCTGTGTGAAATGGTAAGGGGGTACAAAAGTACCCCTACCATTTCACCAAAAAAGTGGCAAAAATGGTAAAAATGACAGGAGACAGTCTTTGACAATTCCTTTATTAAAATCTTCTTTCTTCTTTCTTCATCCTTCGGATTCTTCATCTTCTCCTTCCTTCATCTTCTTCCATCTTCTTCTTCCATTTTCTTCTTCCTCCGATCCGCTTCTTCTTGCGCTGGTCTTCTCGTCCTTCTCGTCCGGCATCTTCTTCCGTCGGCGTCGGTGTCTCTGTCTCTTCTTGGGCCGCTCCGCGCAATGGGAGGCTCCCGCTGTGTGAGGCTCCGCTCCGTCTGACAGGTCTTTTATAATGGAGGGCACCTGGTGACCCCGCCCCCTCTGACGCACAGGGACGTCATGGGGAATTCCATGATGGCTTTCCCCATGACGTCAGAGGGGGGCGGGGTCACCAGGTGCCCTCCGTTTTAAAAGACCTGTCAGATGGAGCGGAGCCTCACACAGCGGGAGCCTCCCATTGCGCGGAGCGGCCCAAGAAGACACCGACACCGACGCCGACGCCGACGGAAGAAGATGCCGGACGAGAAGGACGAGAAGACCAGCGCAAGAAGAAGCGGATCGGAGGAAGAAGAAAATGGAAGAAGAAGATGGAAGAAGATGAAGGAAGGAGAAGATGAAGAATCCGAAGGATGAAGAAAGAAGAAAGAAGATTTTAATAAAGGAATTGTCAAAGACTGTCTCCTGTCATTTTTACCATTTTTGCCACTTTTTTGGTGAAATGGTAGGGGTACTTTTGTACCCCCTTACCATTTCACACAGGGGGGGGGCCGGGATCTGGGGGTCCCCTTGTTAAAGGGGGCTTCCAGATTCCGATAAGCCCCCCGCCCGCAGACCCCCACAACCACCGGCCAGGGTTGTGGGGAAGAGGCCCTTGTCCTAATCAACATGGGGACAAGGTGCTTTAGGGGTCTTAGACCCCCAAAGCATCCTCCCAATGTTGAGGGCATGTGGCCTGGTACGGTTCAGGCGAGAGGGGGGGCCGCTCTCGTCCCCCCCTCTTTTCCTGCGGCCTGCCAGGTTGCGTGCTCGGATAAGGTCTGGTATGGATTTTGAGGGGGACCCCACGCCATTTTTTTTGGCTAGGGTTCCCCTTAAAATCCATACCAGACCTCAAGGGTCTGGTATGGATTTTGAGGGGGACCCTACGCCATTTTTTTTTTTTTTTTTTGGCTGGGATCCCCCTTAATATCCATCCCAGACCTGAAGGGCCTGGTTATTGAATTTGGGGGGACCCCAACGCTTTTTTTTTTTAATTTTTTTTTTTTTTTTTATCAATGACTTTTTTTTTATGAATGAGTTTCAATGAATCACTGTTCTCTGTGTTACGGGAGCCGTGAATTAACATTAGCCGCGAGTGATTTTAAATAGCTTTTTTACTTTCAAAAATGACACTTTGCGCAGAGACAGTTCTAAACACGGGAAACATGCGCCCCTTTACAGGCATACTATAGACACCCCCCAGGTACGAAATTTAAAGGAATATTACACTTTTATTGTTTCAATTTAAGCATTATTAAAATCACTGCTCCTGAAAAAACGGCCGTTTTTTAAAAAAAATTTTTGCATTGATACATGTCCCCTGGGGCAGGACCCAGGTCCCCAAACACTTTTTATGACATTAACATGCATATTAGCCTTTAAAATGAGCACTTTTAATTTCGAACGTTCGCATCCATTATAACTAATAGGGTTCTAAAGCTCGCACGGACTTTAGGTCCGTTCGCGGGTTCTGGTGCGAGCCGAACGGGGGGGGTGTTCGGCTCATCCCTAGTCTTTATATAGGATTCATGATTTTATTCCATTTTGTTATATTTGGCGGCAAATGATTGCCATTATCTCCAGGTGGTATGTACTATCTGATTTTGCATTATTCATAATCGATATAGTTTGATTTTATAATTTTTTATTGAAAATGTTTGCAATAACAGAACAGTAACAGGCATGTAAGTACACGTAGGTAATCACAGTCACAAACAAGGGATGTGATATCACAGATAGTAAGATCCGTTTACATGAAGCTACAATACATAAACAGTCATAACTCTTGAATGAAGGGGGGTACATTAAGGTTCCGTCCCTGTATATGGCCCTATATAGCGTCTTAAAGAGCCAGATACAGGAGAAGTCCAGGGGATCCCAGACTCACGGGTGCCCCGAAAGGGATCACGCTGTCACCCCGGAGTGGGAGCCACCAGACATCCGTCACAGGGTCAGGTTATGACTCGACATATAAAATCCCGATAAGCCAGTAGTGGCGGCTAATCGAGCCCAGGGAGCCTATCAGTCAGCATGAGTCTAAAATATCCTTGCCAAGACAGGCAGTAAAGGAAAGGAAAAGAGAGAAACGTGTGAGGGAGAAGAAGGTGGGGTACAGGTAAGGGTAGTTAACTAATAATCCCAGAGTTTGACGTACCAGGTGGTAGTCCAGGAATTAGAGAAATATTACAGAAAGTGGCCCAGGGTTCCCATGTATTCTGGAATTTCTCCAGTTTGTCATCGAGTTTGGCTACGATCTGTTCTTGGACCATGATCCAAGTAACTTTTGTTTTAAACAGCTGAAAGGAGACCAAATGTTTCTTCCAGGCCTTGGCTATCGTTATTTTGGCTCCCAGTAAGATAAAAAAGGATAAGGTCTGGGACGTTTTAGGAAGTCCAGTTATGGGATGATTGAACAGAGCTGAGCTAGGGTGTGGTGGTAAAGCGGTACTCATTAACGTGCTGATTGTACAAAAAACTTTCCGCCAAAATGATCGGATGCAGGGGCAGGTCCACCAGATGTGAAGCATGAAGCCCTCCATCTCGCATCCTCTGAAACAGACTGGTGGAGTACCTGGGAATAGCCTGGCCAGCCTGGAGGGAACATAGTACCACCTGATCAGTACTTTTAGACTAGCTTCAATAAGAGAGATATTAAGGATACCTTTGAAAGCTTGGTCCGTAGCGCGAAACCAAGTTGCGGTGTCCCAAAAATTGTCCACGTCAACTTCCCAGGCTCGGACGTAAGAAGGTTTGGTTTCCCTATGCATAAGTGCTGCGTAGATCAAAGAGATGCCTCCTCTCTGATCCATTAGATTGCCACACCAGTGTTCATATGTAGTGATATTAGGGGGTAAGGGTTTAGTGGTCCAGACTGAGTGGATATAATGGGAAATCTGTGAGAACCTAAAGAGTTCAGAGTTAGGCATATCCAACTTTTTCTGACAATGTGACAGTGTGATGGGGCCGGAGGGGGAAAAGAAGTGTCCTATCCGATAGAGGCCTTTGTTCGTCCACCATTTAAAGGCTTCAATTTCCATCCCTGGGTTAAAATCTAGATTGTGAAATAGGTGTGACAGGGGTCTTATTGGAGAAATGATAGTAGGAAGGGTAAAACGTTTGGAGCAGAGGGCAATTGAGTGTGAAAGAGTGGGTGCCATAACGGCCAGTCTGCGACTAGGCTTGCACCCCAGTAGATAATCTATGGTGTTCGAGGGGACGGCTTGGTTTTCCATAGATAGCCAATCTGGTTTCGCGTTCTGTGAGAAGGCTGTAGAGATTTGGACTAACTGAGCCGCTTGATAATATCTCCAGAGATTGGGGAGACCCAAGCCTCCTTGCGACCTCAAGCGGTAAAGTGTATCCGAAGGGCACCTATAACCTTTTTTCCCCCAAATGAAGCACAATATGTCCGATTGTAATTTGTTGAGGAATTGTTTGGGGAACGGGATTGGAAGCAAGCGGAATAGATAGAGCATACGTGGGAGAAGGGTCATTTTGACTGCGTGAAGCCTGCCCACCCAGGATAGACCACACTTGGACCACCGTTCCAGATCATTTTTACATTTGAGTATCATGGCAGGGTAATTTGCTGTGAAAAGTCTGTTTATGTCTGATGTTAATTTGATACCTAGATAGCAGTGAGGGGTCCCAAGAGAAAGCAAAGTTGGTCGTGAGTTGATTGAGGCTGTCCGGAGGTAATGTAATATTTAATGCTAGTGATTTGGTCATGTTTACCCGTAGACCGGATATCCCACTAAAGTCTTTAAGGGTTCGCATAATCAGAGACATAGACGTCAGGGGGGAGGAGATGAAAAGAAGGAGGTCATCCGCATAAAGTGCGCATTTGTGTTCCTGTGTGCCGCAGTTGACTCCCTTGATGTCCGGATTAGTCCTCAGGGCGATGGCCAGTGTCTCGATAGCTATCGCAAAAAGGAGAGGCGAAAGTGGGCATCCCTGTCTGGTTCCTCTACCTATGGGGAAGGAGTTAGAGTATCTACCCAGCAGGCGCACCTGTGCAGAGGGATTAGAGTAGAGGGAGTTAATAAGGTTGAGAAAATGTTTGCCGCATCCCCATCTCTGGAGAAGAACAGACAGGTATGCCCAATCAAGCGAGTCAAATGCCTTGTGAAGGTCAACAGATAGAAGAAAACCCTTCTGAGGGGGTGTGCCATCCCATTGTGATCTGTGTAGGGAAATTATGCCAATGGCCCGTCTAATCTAGTCCAGGCCTTATCTCCCAGGAATGATGCCCACTTAATCCTTGTGTATATAAGAGGAGATGAAGCTGGACATTCTATTCGCCATAATTTTCGTCATTATTTTGATATCGTTGTTTATGAGCGAGATGGGGCGGTAGTTACCTACCTCGCTATTGTCTTTATCTGGTTTCGGAATGACCGAAATTAATGCAGAATTCAAATCCGGATCTAACGGGGCTCCATTCCTGAGAGAGTTAAACATTTTAGTCAAATGTGGGACCGGATATTGTCCAAATTTTTTATAGTACCCTGTGGAGAAACCGTCCGGGCCCGGTGAGGAGCCCAACTTAAGATTGTTAATGGTATCAAGAACTTCAGTTTGGGTGAACGGGGTCTCCAGAAGGTCACTGTGTTCCTTAAGCAATACAGGTAAGGGAAGATCATTTAAGAATTTGTCCCTGTGTAGTAGAAGGATTAGGGTTTTGTTGGTATAGATCGGAGTAGAATTGCTTGAAAGTATGCATTATCTTGGATGGGTTCTGTGATAGTTCCCCAGAAGCCACCCTAAGTTTAGGGAAGGTCTGTGTGCACTGTTTAGGGCTCAGTTTAGCTGCCAGGCATGAACCGATTCTGTCCTTTTGGGCATAAAATCTTGCACCCGTCCAACGAAGATGTTGTGCCGCCGCCGTGGTCAGTGATAAATTTAGGAGTGCTCGGGCCGAGTCAAGTTTTGCGAGGGAAGCAGATGTGGGATTGCGTTTGTGGGCTTTAGCTAAAATGCGAAAGTCTTCAGAATGTTTCAAGGTGTCAGCTCTATGTGCTGCCTTGAGCTTAGAAGACAGCTGTATTAATTTCCCTCTAATGACCGACTTATGCGCAGCCCAGATGATACAGGGAGAAACCTCCTCTGATTTGTTGAGAAGAAAGTACTCTTGGATATCAGATTCTATTAAGGAGCAATGAATAGGGTCGTTCAAGAGTGACTCCCGCAGTCGCCAGCGAGGGCGATGATCAGTCCCTGCTAGACATGTGCACAACAAAAAAATTTGTTTATTTTCGTTTTTTTTCGTTTCCCGAAAAAAAATTTGTTTATTTTCGTTTCGTTTTTTTCGTTTCCGTTGATTCGTAACGATTCGTAAATTCGTAAGTCGTCGGTGTTCGTATTCGTAACGATTCATACATTCGTAAGTCGTCGGTGTTTGTATTTGTAACGATTCGTACATTCATAAGAGTTACTTTTTCGTTGATTCGTTAGTTTAATTTTAGTTTATTAGTTTATTTGAAATTCGGACGCATTCGTATTTATTCGTACATTCGTAACATTTGTAACATTCGTAACATTCGTAACATTCGTAGATTCGTAATCGGAGCATAATTCATAATTTTATGTAATGTGTATGCTATTATTACATTTCAAGAGACACAGAAAATTATGAATCGAAAAAAAAAAAAAGTTACGAATGTACGAATTTTTTCGTTCAATCCATTCAAAGTATGTTAAGCAACGCCACTGTAAGAGACACGGAAAATTACCAATTCAACCAAAAAAAAAAAAAAGTTACGAAAGTACGAATTTTTTCGTTCATTTTCGTTGTTCCTGTTTTCGTTTTTCGGATTTTCTTCATTCGTTGTTTCTAATTTTTTTTTTTTTTGGATTTTCCTTGTTTTTCGGATTCGTTCGATTCGAACGATTCGTTAATCGGATTAGTTCGATTCGAACGATTCATTATTCGTTAAAATTTTTAGCGAATCATTCGTTCATTCGTACGAAAGCGAACGAACGAAAATAACGAAAAAAAAAGAAAAACTAAAAAAAAACAAAATGAATTGCACATGTCTAGTCCCTGCCGGTCTTTGAGTTATTAAGGTCAGCATGGAGTGATCCGAAAGAGAGGAATCAACAATTTTGGAACTCCTGATCAGGGGAGTCGTAGAAGGCCAAGTGAAAATGTGGTCTATCCTGGCATAGGAGTTGTGAGGTGCCAAGAAGTGCGTGTAATCCTTCATACAAGGGTTAACCTCCCTCCAAATGTCTATTAATCCTGCAGGATTCAGGATTTTCACTATGGCAACGCTCTGTTTAGAGGGTTGTCTGGGTTTGGTAGCGCCGTTCGTAAATTTGTCTAGGGAAAAATCAAAGGCTATATATGAGTCCCCACCAAAGAAAACCGTACCCCGAAGGTGATTCTTCAACTTATGGAGTAGAGATTCGAAAAAGGCTCTTTAAACCCTTGTTGGGCGTATAGTAGGATACAAAAGTGTAAAGTTCCCCGTCTATAAGACCTGACACTAGAATGTAACGACCCTGCAGATCAATGATCGTTTCGGGTTGAGACAAGTTAATGTGTTTGGCAAAACAGACAGCGACCCCTTTCGTTTTGTTTTCCGCCGAGGCCAGGAAGAATTGGGGGTAGTGCTGATGTAGTAAATGGGGTTTAAATGTGGAAGGAAAGTGTGTGTTTCCTGAAGTAAGAGTTTGTCGGCATGTAAAGAGTGGTATTGTTGCAGTATTTTCCTACGTTTGATCGGGGAGTTGAGGCCCTGTGTGTTATGAGAGATAATCTTTAAGGTAGGTACACTGGTGGGTGTGTCAGCCATGGGTCAGAAGGGAGTGATCAGTATCAAAAATTTGGAACTTACCGCGCCAGAGGTGAAGGTGGATAAGGTCAACATCCGGTCGCCCGAAAAGATTGGTCCTGGAGCCTGGGTAAGAAGACTGGGAACAGTTGAGGCATCTGAGAACTCGGGATGGAGCGTTCGGAAGGGGGGAAGAAAAAGAAATGAAGAAGAAAAAGAGAAAAGAGAAGAGAGTCACATCATTAGATGACAAATAGTGCAATTCTGCGACAGTCACACACATTAAAAATACATAAGGGTCCCCTGACCCTTGCCCACCCCTGTAGCGGAACGGACTTGCCGTGAACGCCCCCAATACCTGAGGAGCCGGAAAGACCGAAGGGCTTCTGCACCAAAGGGCTTCTGGTCCAAGTGAGGTGCATTGGAACCACCACAGTCCCGCCACCCTAGATCATTCATATCTGAAAGTCCCAGAGGAACTCATCATCTCCTAACTACAGAGCATCCCCTAAGTGAGGAGAGCAAAAGATAACTCTTACAAGTAAACTGCTCGGTAGAACTGTGCAGAGTGATCCCCCGATGCTCGACCGCTGTCCAGCCCTCCTTCCCCAATGTAGGGGAGTAAATGGGGGGGTGGCAGTTAGAAAATCAACAGAACCAAATAGTGATTCAAGCATGGGAGGATCTTCCCCGACTGCTCCACACAGGACTAATATAATTTCCATGGAACTTATTAGAGCCAGTGGGGAGTAAATGAGCCAACAGGAAAAAATAAGAACAAATTAACAAAAGGGAAGAAAGGTATGTATCAATTCTGGCAATGAAGTACTGAGAGTCCTCTACATCTAACTGAATAGAAGTCAGCAGAATAATATACTAGCATAGATTGATATAAACCCAGGTAATTGCAACTCAAAGGAAACCTGTTAGGGCAGTGCGTTGGTATACGGAAGTTATCGTCCAGAGTAGAGAGGGTTCTGCCCTCTGCAGCGACGTAGGAGTGCCGCTGAGACAAGGTTCCTAACAGAACTGTGAACCTAAAAAAAAAAAGAAGTCATAATTACGGCCTCTAAGGCCTAACTGGGAGGTCGATGGACTAGCTCGACCTAGTTCACTGCGCAGTTGGGGTAAAGGGGGCTAACCCATTCCGGCCTCCACAAAAGGAAGGGGGAACAGGGGGCCCAAAACTGTCCCCTAACCCCAAAAGGGTGAACCAAAAACAAGATAAAAGTGTGTTAAATGGTGTCCGAGGGTCGGAGTCTCATGGCGGTAGATTTTCTTTCGGACGCTTGGAGCATTGCTTCAGCCAGGTGTGTTGCAGGGGGCTTGCTGGCGGAGGTCTCTTCGTCGAGGTCGGGGTTCCCCTGGTAGCCTGAGAGGCATGCGGTTCAAGTTGTATCAGGCCGAGATGTGTAAGGAGACGTTCACCTTCAGGGAAAGTGGAGAAGCCAAAGCCTTTGTTCTTGTAAGAAAAGTTCAGTCGTAGAAGGAAGGACCAACGGTAAGTGATTTCTTTATCCATGAGGACTTGCAGTAATGGCTTAAGAGAATGCCTTTTCTGTATCGTGTATGACGAGAGGTCAGCAAAGATCTGGATTTTGTGTCCCTGCAAAGTGAGATTGTCTGCGTATCTGGATTTTCGCATTACTTCTTCCTTGGTCGAATAATAATGCGGCTTTACAATGATGTCGCGGGGAAAACCATCAGAGCGGGGTGCTTGCAGAGCTCTGTGAGCCCTATCCAGCTCCAGCCGGTGGTCAGGGATATCAGGAATTAGGCTTTTTATTAAAGATTTCACTGCTATCTGAACTTCTTTTTCAGATTCGGGGATCCCTCTGATCCTGAAGTTATACCTGCGTGACCTATTCTCGAGGTCATCGATCTTAGAAAAAGCAGTCTCCAATTGCTCCTGCACTTCTTGTAATCTGTTGGAGTTTTGGTTAATCTGAGCTACCGTTTGTTCAGCTTTCTGTTCTATAGTATCCATCCGCATCCCAATCTGCTGCAGGTCTGCATGTAGTGAGTTAGTAATCTGTGCAGCCGTTAGTGCCAGGCTTTTGGAAAGCATGTGGGAGAATGCAGTCATCATAGAGGGAAAGTCAGTGGGGGTTGGGGTATCCTCCTGCGCTTCACTGACAGTGAGCATGAGGCCTGTGTGGGGATCCATCATGGGGGTAGTGGTATATCCAGCATTCAGCCCACCCAGCAGGGATTCTGTGGAAGAGGGGGAGTTGGCAGGTTGTAGTGAGGGGTAATCGGTACCTGAGAAGGCTAATTGTATCTGGTCCTGGTCCGCAATGGATGAATCCTGTGGCTCTGTGGTGAGAAGGCCCCGTGCTGCCGCCGCCATTTTGGCGTAGCTGAGGGGGCCGGGAGCCGCCGTCATCTGGCCAGATAAGTCCCGTTTGGCCTGCGGGGATGACATCCGCATGTGCCTGGGGGTTTCCCCCGTTCCGATCACCCGTTGTGCGGGGTGTGGGGACGCTCGGTAAGCTCCGGTGGTCAGCGGAGGGCCGTGGTGGAGCGGAGCTCTAGATGCCGGCGGCCTTCTTTTTTACTGATGGGCTGAAAATATGTTAATCATCATCCATTTGCTTCAACCGAGTAAAGTTCGCTTTGGGACATTACCCACAAGACAGTCTTCCTGACATCTATAACCTCAGGCAGAAGAGTTTCTGAACTTCAGGCCCTTGGAACCTCAGAAAGGCATATTGTATTTTTTTCCAGACAGAGTGGAACTACGACCCGTAGACCATTTTGTACCAAAGGTGGCAACATCCTTTCACCAGATGGGTATCTGGGCTTTGCCCAACTTACCGTTAGAGTTATGTCCCGTACACACGGTCAGATATTCCGATGGAAAAAGTCTGATTGGATTATGTTGTCGGAAAATCCGATAGTGTGTGGGCTCTAGCGGGCTTTTTCCATCGGAAAATTAAAATTTTAAAGTTTGAGAGCAGGATCTCAAATTTTCCGCCAACAAAATCCGATCTGACTTTTTCCGATCGTGTGTAGGGAATTCCAACGGACAAAGTGCCACGCATGCTCAGATCAAATTACGAGACCAAAGCTATTGGCTACTACCCTCTACGTAGTTCTGTAGTACGCAACAAACGTCACCACGTTCGGAACAATCGGATTTTCCGACAACTTTGTCCAACCGGGTGTATGTAACACCAGTTTCGGACAAAATCCGTCGGAAAAAATCGGACAGATTTTGTGGTCGGAATTTCCGACCGTGTGTACGTTTAGACGTTTACAGAAGGTTAAGAAGATATTTGTCGGCTACCGCTCCCTTCAGATCATCAAACTCTTCATAATCCCAGCTTGAAAACAGTGAGGAAAGGAAGCTACTACAAGGACTTTGCAAACCTGGATTGTTAAACTTATATGCAGAACATACAGAGAGAGGCATTGTGAGCTTTCCTCAGTGGTGACTGCACACTTTACCAGGGCAGTTGCAGCCTTGTGGGAAGCCTGTTTGAATGTGTTAATGGAGAGCATCTGTAGAGCAACATCGTGGTCTTCCTAAAATACTTTCTTTAGGCATTATAGAGTGGACCCAGGCGCCTTGTCATCTGCAGACTTTGGTAGAAGAGCTAGCCAATCTTCTGTCATGTCATAAATACATTTCTTATGTTTTTCAAGCAGTACCCAACTATTTATTTATCACTAGTATGCTGCCATGTTGACATCAGAAAAATTGAAAATTGTATCAAATACTTACCGTAATTTTCCATTCCTGACGCCAAACCATTGCAGCAGACGGGCACACCCTGTATGTTTCGGTATATATCTTGTTACAAAGCATGGGGGCGACTAACTACACTTTTTTTATGCTATCCACTGGTCCTGAGAGAGTGGAGAAGAGGCGGAGCTCTATCACTAGTATGCTGACATGGTTTGGCATTAGGAAATGAAAATTAGGGTATTTGATCCAATGTTTTGTTTTTTTTCTCTTTAGAAATGGCAGTTTTGCTGCAGCAGGTTCTATACACTGTACAGATGCACCACTTTACAGGCAGACTAAGGGGACCCCCAGGCACTATATTTAAAGACATTTTTAATTTTTATTGTTTCACTTAAAGCATCATTAAAATCACTGCTTCTTTAAAAATGTTAATTTTTAACCACTTCAGCCCCAGAAGGACCACACTCCTGTCTGCTGACTCCAACTTCCCAGCTCATCCGACTGCCTGCACAGCTGTCTGCGATTAGTGCCTCTTTAACCCCAGCTGAACTACGGTCCACGGCTGCCCCTCCTGACCTGATGGTTCTTCTGCCTTCTCAAAGTCGCATCTCCTGCTGCAAGTTTCCGTGTCTATGCCTGCAGGCAATCGTGTTCCTCCTGTCCCTTGGCTCCCTCTGTTTCACTCTCAGCGGGACCTTGGTTGGAGATACAAGAGAGGCCAACCTTGTCATCTCAGTCGCCCTGCAGGTACGTGACAGATATATTAGTTGTGTGCCCTCCCCCACCTAGAGCCAAGAAGAGTTCCCCGATAGTAGGAGCAAACACTGACCTTGTCAGAGAAATATCGCGCTTCAGCGCCGGTTCCCTAGGGTACGCATGCGTGGCAGAGAGGTCCAGCAGCGCACACAGGTACGTGGGACAGCGGGTGCGCATGCGCAGGTTCACGGCGCTCGGGTATGTGTCCTGGCTCATCCAGCATGGCGCACGTCTGTTCTGTTAGAAAGCGTGTGCGCATGCGCACACGCCCAGATACACCACCTGACCACTTACCTGGCCTATAAAAGGCCTTCTCCTTCCCTTCAGAAATTGCTGGTTTGTTGTCTCTACTTCCTGAGTACCTGGCTCCTTGTATCCTGTATCCAGTAACCTGTTCCTTGTACCTGCCTGATTACCTGTGCTTGACCCGGACCTCTTCTGACCACCGCTGTTACTCTCCAGTGTTTGACCCCTTGGCTTGCCTCTTGGATATCCTTCTGCCTGATTACCTGTGTTTGACCCTCGGCCTGCCTCCTGGACATTCTTCTGCTACTTACCAGTGTTTGATCCCTTGGCTTGCCTCTTGGATATCCTTCTGCCTGATTACCTGTGTTTGACCCTCGGCCTGCCTCCTGGACATTCTTCTGCTACTTACCAGTGTTTGATCCCTTGGCTTGCCTCTTGGATAGCCTTCTGCCTGATCACCTGTGTTTGACCCTCGGCCTGCCTCCTGGACATTCTTCTGTTACTTACCAGTGTTTGACCCCTTGGCCTGCCTCTTGATATCCTTCTGCCTGGTTACATGTGCTTGACCCTCGGCTTGCCTCCTGGACATTCCTCTGCTACTTACCAGTGTTTGAATCCCTGGCTTGCCCCTTGGATATCCTTCTGCTTGCTTACCTGTGTTTGACCCTCGGCCTGGCTTCCTGGACTTCCTACTACGTGGTTCACCCACTTATGCACCCCAGGACTACCTCCCAGTGTGTGACCTGGTTCCTCTACAGCCTCTGCCTTGTGTTGGTCCTGCCAGGTGTCTACTTCCAGTGCAGCTTCATCTACACACGGTCAACAGCCTTACTGCAAACCACCTGCAACCCACCTGCTGGCAATCCGTGCATCTTTGTGCCCAGTGCCTCCTGTACCCATTCCAGGGGCATCGTGCACCTAGTCGCAAGGGGAGCAGCTCTCAGCATCTCGGCCCGGGTGAGTACCTGTGACAGTACAAACCAGCCAATGTCCGAGGCCGACAGAGCTGGTTCACCCCTTGAGGCCCTATGCCAGCAGGTGACAGCCCTCACTCAGGCTGTACAACGTCTCCAGGATGGCTACTTCCAAATCGAAGGGCGTCTTCAGCATCTTACCTTCTCTCCTAGCCAAGCAGACATGTCTCCTCCTGCAGCCAGCACCTCCACCTCACCTCAGGCATCTGAAGGTGCCTCCCCTGCATTCGTCATGACAAACCCGGACCCCAGGGTCCCTACTCATGAACGCTTCTCTGGCAACCGGAAGAAGTTTCGGGCCTTTAAAAACGCATGCCTTCTACATTTGGCTCTACAGCCTAGGACTTTTCAGCTAGAATCCGTAAAGGTGGGGTTCATCATCTCCCTGCTCTCTGATGAGCCTCAATCCTGGGCACACCACCTGATGGAGCAAAAAAGGCCTCATCTGGACTCTGTAGAAACTTTCTTTTCAGCCATGTCCTTGCTATATGATGACTCCCAACGCACTGGCACCGCAGAATCTACCCTGCATACCTTGGCACAAGGAAAGAGGCCCGTGGAGGACTACATAGTTGAATTTCGGAAATGGTCTGCAGATACGGAGTGGAATGAGTCCGCTTTAAAATACCAATTCCGCCTGGGGCTTTCCGAAACCTTAAAAGACGAACTGGCTCGGGTGGAGATTCCAACCTCCTTGGCAGACCTTATTCAGTTGGTTACCAAGCTGGACCTTCTTCTACGGGAACAACGGGCCGAAAGATTCCAAAGCTTCAGGCCTACCTGGATGGTGCCCCGGGTTCCTCCTACACCTGCACCTGCTCCTAACCCCCGTTCTTCTCCTCGCAGGGAGCCCATGCAGTTGGGCCTGGTTCGGTCCCCCTTGTCCTCTGAGGAAAGACTTTGCCGCCGGCAAGCCAATATTTGTCTCTACTGTGGCAGTTCAGGACATTACCTACTCAAGTGCCTGGTGAGACCTAGTAAGTGCCCTTCTCGGACTTTACCAAGTTCCCATACCAAGGGATTCACCCAGTCTCATCTTGTTGTCCCCATTTTTCCTGCAGGTGGCGGAAGAAGTGTTCCAGCTGGGAGCCATCCTTGACTCAGGGGCCTGCAGCTGCTTTATGGACTTGACCTTGGCACGTAACTTGAACCTCCCCCTGGGCACCAAGGAACAGCACCTTCAGGTTCAATTAGCTGACGGCTTCTCACCCTGCTCAGGACCTGTGACCCAAGAAATGGGTCCCATCTTGACTTACACAGATTCAGGCCACCGTGAACTTCTACGATTCGACATTATCCATTCCCCAATGTTTCCCATTATCCTGGGGTTCCCCTGGTTGCAGGCTCACAATCCTCAGATTGACTGGAATCATAGGGAAGTAGTTTTCTCATCTCCTTACTGCCTACAACACTGCTTTCTACTACCTGTCTCGAAGCCTACCACCTGCCTTACCATGCAACCAAGTCCTAGCAGCATCCAACATGTCCCAGCAGCTTACCAAGACTTTCAAGATATTTTTGATGAAAAAAAGGCTGATGCCCTACCTGGGGCAGAAATTCCTTTTGGGAGAATCTTTCCATTATCAGAGACTGAACTAGAGGCTCTACGCGTCTATATAGACGAAAACCTTGCCATGGGGTTCATCCAACCATCTTCCTCCCCGGCGGGCGCCGGGATTTTCTTTGTGGAGAAGGACGGTTCACTTAGGCCATGCGTAGACTATAGAGAGTTAAACAAGATTACCATCAAGAACAGGTACCCACTTCCTCTCATCCCCGAACTTTTCCAACGCCTCAGGACAGCTAAGATTTTCACCAAACTTGACCTACGAGGGGCATACAACCTGGTACGGATCCGCAAGGGGGATGAGTGGAAGACGGCATTCCGGTCGAGATTCGGCCATTTTGAATATCTTGTTATGCCCTTCGGGCTCTGCAATGCCCCGGCGACTTTCCAACACCTGGTCAACGACATCTTCCGTGAGTATCTGGATAATTTTCTAATTGTGTATCTTGATGATATTTTAATCTTCTCAGACTCACTGGCCAGCATGTTCGGAAAGTCCTCCTCATCCTGCGAAGACACGGACTCTATGTCAAGGTGGAGAAGTGTGAATTTGAAACAGACACCATCCATTTCCTGGGATTCATTATCACTACCGGAGGCATCCTCATGGACCCACAAAAGGTGAAGGCCATCCAGGAATGGCCAGCCCCCACAGACAAGAGGTCAGTATAGCGTTTTATTGGATTTGCTAACTTCTACCGTCGGTTTATCCAAGGCTTTTCCACAATTGTTTCTCCAATCACCCAGCTCACCCGTCAGCAAACCAAGTTTCAATGGTCTTCCCAGGCACAGGCCGCATTCGAGAAACTTAAGGAACTGTATTCCTCCGCTCCCATCCTCAAGCACCCTGATTCAGAACTTACCTATGTCTTGGAAGTGGTCGCCTTTGCCTCCCGGAAACTAAGTCCCCCCGAAAGAAACTATGACGTAGGCGACCGGGAACTTCTTGCGATCAAATTCGCACTTGAAGAGTGGAGATACTTGTTGGAAGGAGCTTCTCAGCCCATCCTTATCTTCACGGACCACCGTAACCTAGAATACCTCAGAGCTGCAAAACGATTAAGACCCCGGCAGGCCCGCTGGGCCCTCTTCTTTTCTCGATTTAACTTCCACATAACGTACTGACCCGGCTCCAAGAATGGCAAGGCAGATGCTCTCTCCCGCATGTTTTTAAAAACAGAGGCCCCGGAAGAACCCGCAACCATCTTACCCTCACACAATTTTCTCCATGCCATCCAACCTGACCTGACAGCAGCCCTTAAATAAGCCTCCAACCAGACGTCTGTCCCTTCTATGCCCTTTTTGGAGAGGAAACAGGACTTACTATGGGCCCATGGCCGAATTTTCGTTCCCCCACCAGTTGGGCTTCAAGTTCTGCAGGCTCTCCACGACCACAAGATGTCAGGTCATTTCGGAACCCAAAAGACTGCCAACCTCGTTAGCCGTTCCTACTGGTGGCCAGGTTGGAGAAAAGACTGCCAAAACGATGTGCATTCCTGTAGTACCTGCCAAAGGAACAAGGGGTCCAACACCAAGTCCTGGGGCCTGTTGAGGCCTTTATCTGTCCCCGAACGTCCATGGAGCGAAATCTCCATGGATTTCATTGTGGACCTACCCCCTTCATCAGATAAGTTGTAAGGCTCCACAGTGTCCCATCTAACATCACTTCTGACAGGGGGGTTCAATTCACATCCAGGTTCTGGAGGGACCTCTGTAGGGCCCTTGAAATCAAGTCCTCTATGTCCTCCGCATACCACCCACAAACCAATGGTCAAACAGAACGGACTAATCAGACCCTTGAACAGTATCTCAGATGTTTTTGCTCCTATTCCCAAGACGACTGGTCTTCCCTCCTGCCTTACGCAGAATTTGCATATAACAATTCCTTACATTCTGCTATTAACCAAACGCCCTTCTGGGCAAATTATGGGTACCACCCTTCTTTTCTTCCAGATTCCATTCCGGACATCTCCACACCGGCAGCTCAGGAGCTTGTCAAGACCATTCAGAACAACTTCCTCCAGATCCAGCAAACCATGAAAGAGGCTCAAAAAGGGTACGAGGTGCAATACAACCGGGGCAGGAAGGAGTGTCCGGCTTTCAAGGTTGGGGAGAAGGTATGGCTATCCACAGTCAATTTAAAATTACCGTGTCCCTCACGGAAATTTGGTCCCAGGTTCATTGGCCCCTTCGAGGTCAAAAGAGTGATCAACCCGGTTGCCTTTGAGTTAATTCTACCCGGCTCATATAAGATCCACCCAGTGTTCCACGCTTCCCTCTTAAAACCAGTAACCCCAAACTCTTTTCCTGGCAGGCAGATGGCACTTCCCCCACCAGTCACTATACAAGGTGAAGAAGAGTATGAGGTTGAGAAGATTCTGGATTTCCGTAAGAGGGGTAGACAGGCCCAGTATCTGGTCAAGTGGAAGGTGTACCCCCCGAAGACAGCTCCTGGGAACCGTCCAAGAACATCCATGCCCCTCGGTTAGTTCGAGAATTCCATCAAAGGCACCCCGGACTTGGCATCCGGAGGCTGCCCTTAGGAGGGGGGCACTGTCAGAGAAATATCGCGCTTCAGCGCCGGTTCCCTAGGGTACGCATGCGCGGCAGAGTGGTCCAGCAGCGCACACAGGTACACGGGACAGCGGGTGCGCATGCGCGGGTTCATGACGCTCGGGTATGTGTCCTGGCTCATCCAGCGCGGCGCACGTCTGTGCGCGGCTCTGTTAGAAAGCGTGTGCGCATGCGCACACGCCCAGATACCCCACCTGACCACTTACCTGGCCTATAAAAGGCCTTCTCCTTCCCTTCAGAAATTGCTGGTTTGTTGTCTCTACTTCCTGAGTACCTGGCCCCTGTATCCTGTATCCAGTAACCTGTTCCTTGAACCTGCCTGATTACCTGTGCTTGACCCGGACCTCTTCTGACCACCGCTGTTACTCTCCAGTGTTTGACCCCTTGGCTTGCCTCTTGGATATCCTTCTGCCTGATTACCTGTGTTTGACCCTCGGCCTGCCTCCTGGACATTCTTCTGCTACTTACCAGTGTTTGATCCCTTGGCTTGCCTCTTGGATATCCTTCTGCCTGATTACCTGTGTTTGACCCTCGGCCTGCCTCCTGGACATTCTTCAGCTACTTACCAGTGTTTGATCTCTTGGCTTGCCTCTTGGATATCCTTCTGCCTGATTACCTGTGTTTGACCCTCGGCCTGCCTCCTGGACATTCTTCTGCTACTTACCAGTGTTTGATCCCTTGGCTTGCCTCTTGGATATCCTTCTGCCTGATTACCTGTGTTTGACCCACGGCCTGCCTCCTGGACATTCTTCTGCTACTTACCAGTGTTTGATCCCTTGGCTTGCCTCCTGGATATCCTTCTGCCTGATCACCTGTGTTTGACCTTCGACCTGCCTCCTGGACATTCTTCTGTTACTTACCAGTGTTTGACCCCTTGGCCTGCCTCTTGATATCCTTCTGCCTGGTTACCTGTGCTTGACCCTCGGCTTGCCTCCTGGACATTCCTCTGCTACTTACCAGTGTTTGACCCCCTGGCTTGCCCCTTGGATATCCTTCTGCTTGCTTACCTGTGTTTGACCCTCGGCCTGGCTTCCTGGACTTCCTACTACGTGGTTCACCCACTTATGCACCCCAGGACTACCTCCCAGTGTGTGACTTCCTACTACGTGGTTCACCCACTTATGCACCCCAGGACTACCTCCCAGTGTGTGACCTGGTTCCTCTACAGCCTCTGCTTTGTGTTGGTCCTGCCAGGTGTCTACTTCCAGTGCAGTTTCATCTACACACGGTCAACAGCCTTACTGCACACCACCTGCAACCCACCTGCTGGCAATCCGTGCATCTTTGTGCCCGGTGCCTCCTGTACCCATTCCAGGGGCATCGTGCACCTAGTCGCAAGGGGAGCAGCTCTCAGCATCTCGGCCCGGGTGAGTACCTGTGACAGACCTCGTAAAAAAACTACTCACACACCTTGTCTCAAAGCATGGCACACCAACTGAGAGTGTAAACCCCAGGTTATGGCAAGTGTACAGGTGCCTGGTTCAAGAACAGAAAGCCCCAACATAAGGAGTGGGGAAGCTATGGCGACCAGTCAAGGATGATACTGCATCCAGGGGAAATAGCTGTCACGATCCGGGTACAGCGGGGAACAGGAGGTGGATCCCCTATGCCAATGGGGCGATAGCACGGGTTGTATTGGAGGACCGGTTCTAATGTTGCTACTGGTTTTCACCAGAGCCTGCCGCAAGGCGGGATGGACTTGTAGCGGCGGTAGCAACCAGGTCGTGTCTTCCAATAGCAACTCAACCCCACTGACAGCTGAGACAGGCGCGGTACACAAGGATTAGGCAGAGGCAAGGTCAGACGTAGCAAAGGGTCAAGGCAGGTGGCAAAGGTTCGTAGTCGGGGGCAACAGCAAAGGTCTGGATACACAGTAGGAGCAAAACACACTAACGCTTTCACTGGGCACTAAGGCAACACAAGATCCGGCGAGGACAGGAAGGGGAAGTGGGTTTTTATTGGTTTTGGGGTGGAAAACTGTAATTGGGCCAGGCACCAATTGATTGTGCGCTGGCCCTTTAACTGGAGGAAGACTCGCGCGCGCGCGCCTGGGGAGCGGGGGCGCGCGCACGCCGGAAGACTGCAGGGGACAGGTGAGAGGAGCGGGATGCGATCCCAGGGCAGACCGAGGATCGCATCCCGGAAACAAAGCAGCGCCTGCGGTCAGGGGAGCCGACCGAGGCGCTGCAGGGAAGAGAACGCCGTGAGCGCTCCGGGGTGGAGGAGGTACCCGGAGCGCTCGGCGTTACAGTACCCCCCCCCCTTGGGTCTCCCCCTCTTCTTGGGCCTCCCCCTCCTCCTGGAACCCAAGAACCTGCGGATGAGATCCTTGTCAATGATGTTACCCTCCGGTTCCCAAGACCTCTCCTCAGGCCCACAGTTCTCCCAGTCAACAAGATAGAAACGTTTACCTCGGACGGTTCTAGAGGCAAGGATCTCTTTAACGGAGAAGATGTCGGAGGAGCCGGTGACCGGAGCAGGAGCGGTGACCTTGGGGGAAAAGCGATTAAGAACAAAGGGTTTGAGGAGAGAAACATGGAAGGAGTTGGGAATGCGAAGGGAAGGAGGAAGATGCAGTTTGTAGGACACGGAATTGATCCGAGCCTTGATCTTGAATGGGCCGAGGTAGCGGGGACCCAACTTGTAACTGGGGATGCGGAACCTAATGTACTTGGAGGAGAGCCACACCCTATCGCTGGGGGAGAATACCGGAGGAGGTCTTCTTTTGCAGTCAGCATGTTTCTTCATGCGAGAAGAGGCCAGGGCAAGCGACCTTTGGGTCTCCTTCCAGATGGACGACAGCTCCTGGGTGACTTCGTCTACAGCGGGGACTCCGGAAGAAGTGGGGATGGGTAGGGGGGGAAGAGGATGACGGCCGTAAACCACAAAGAAGGGTGATTGAGAGGAAGACTCAGACTCTTTCAAGTTATAAGAAAATTCGGCCCAGGGCAGGAGGTCTGCCCAGTCGTCTTGACGGGCCGAGACAAAGTGTCGCAGGTAGGCCCCAAGGATCTGGTTGACTCTCTCCACTTGTCCATTGGACTGAGGGTGGTAGGCAGAGGAGAAGTCTAGTTTGACTTTCAGTTGACTGCAGAGTGCTCTCCAGAATTTAGATACAAATTGTACGCCTCTGTCTGAGACAATGTGGGATGGAAGTCCATGAAGACGGAAAATCTGAAGGAAGAAATGTTTCGCGACTATAGGTGCCGAAAGAAGCCCTGGAAGCGGGACAAAATGTGTTGTACCGGAGAGTCGGATTCAGAAGTATCGGTGGAACGTGATAGGGCGTCAGCCCTGACATTTTTGTCCGCAGGACGGGAATGGATCTCAAAATTGAAGCGAGCAAAAAACAAGGACCACCTAGCTTGACGTGGGTTTAATCGCTGGGCAGACTGGAGATAAGAGAGATTTTTGTGATCCGTGAAGATCGTGATGGGGTGAACGGATCCCTCAAGGAGATGTCTCCATTCCTCAAGTGCCAGCTTAATGGCCAATAATTCACGGTCTCCGATGGCGTAGTTCTTCTCGGGGGGAAAAAAGCTCTTCGAGAAAAACTCACAGGTTATGTTCTTGCCCTTAGAACCCTTTTGAAGAAGCACAGCTCCAGCTCCCACAGAGGAGGCATCGACTTCCAGGAGAAACTTTTTGAGGTTTGAGAGGGTCAGGCCTGGATAAAACGGGTGCAGAGGCAAAGGCTGACTTAAGGCGGTTAAATGCCTCATCAGCTTGAGGAGGCCAGGACCTAGGATTCGCAGCCTTTTTGGTTAGCGCCACAATAGGCGCAACAATGGTGGAGAACTGAGGAATAAACTGGCGATAATAATTGGCGAATCCGAGGAACCGCTGGATAGCCCGCAGTCCAGTAGGACGTGGCCAGTTTAGGACGGCGGAAAGCTTCTCAGGGTCCATTTGGAGACCTTGTCCAGAGACTACGTAACCCAGGAAGGGAAGACTGCAGCGTTCAAAGAGACATTTCTCTAGTTTGGCGTAAAGGTGATGATCCCGGAGCCGTTGGAGTACTTGACGGACATGAAGACGATGCACCTCCAAGCTAGAGGAGAAAATAGAGGATATCGTCCAGATAGACAACAACACAAGAGTACAGCAAATCCCTGAAAATCTCATTAACAAAGTCTTGGAAAACCGCAGGAGCATTACATAAACCGAAAGGCATGACGAGATATTCAAAGTGTCCGTCACGGGTGTTAAAGGCGGTTTTCCATTCATCGCCTTTACGGATACGGATGAGATTATATGCGCCCCGGAGGTCCAGCTTGGTAAAAATTCTTGCTCCGCGCAAACGGTCAAAAAGTTCAGAGATAAGGGGCAGCGGGTAACGATTTTTTACCGTGATTTTATTAAGACTACGATAGTCAATGCAGGGACGTAAGGACGCGTCCTTTTTGGCGACAAAGAAGAATCCTGCACCAGCAGGGGAAGAAGACTTGCGGATGAAACCTCTTTTGAGGTTTTCCTGGGTGTAGTCTGTCATGGCTTGTGTCTCAGGGATGGAGAGAGGGTAGATCCTGCCCCGGGGCGGAGTGGTGCCAGGAAGAAGTTCAATAGGGCAATCAAAGGGTCTATGTGGCGGCAGGACCTCAGCTTGTCTCTTGCAAAATACATCGGCAAAGTCCCGGTAGGGTTGGGGGAGACTAGGCAGAGAGGTAGTGACGAGAACTTGTTTAGTGGGCACCGCTTTGAGGCAATGCCTGTGGCAGGAGGGACCCCAACTTTTGATGTCCCCCGAGGCCCAGTCGAGGGTAGGAGAATGTAGCTGGAGCCAGGGTAGGCCCAAAAGGATCTCAGAGGTACAGTTGGGTAACACAAAGAAGCTAATCTTTTCGTGATGGAGAACTCCAATCTTCATGAGGAGAGGTTCAGTGCAATAGCGCACGACACAGTTCAGGTTTTGACCATTTACAGAGGCGATGAAAAAAGGCTTGACGAGACGGGTAACTGGAACATTAAACCTGTTGATGAGTGAAGCTTCAATGAAGTCTCCTGCCGAACCAGAGTCCAGAAAGGCCACAGCGGAGAAAGAGGATCTCTTGGTCAGAGAAATCCTCACCAGAATGGTCAGACGTGGAGAGGAAGAATCCACACCTAGCAGCGCCTCTCCCACGTTAGCTAGGTGCGAGCGTTTCCCTGACGCTGAGGGCGGATAGAGCAGTCCTTTAAGAAATGGTCGGGACTGGCGCAATACAGGCACAGATTATTATCTCGGCAGCGAGTCCTCTCTTGTGTGGTCAAGCGTGACCGATCCACTTGCATAGCCTCCTCAGCAGGAGGAGCAGGAACGGGTTGTAGAGGATTCTGGAAGAGAGGTGCCAGGCGAGGAAACCGCCTGACGCGACCAAAGTCCTTTTCCTGTCGTAGCTCTAGGCGTCTTTCGATATAACGCATGTCAATGCGGGTGGCTAGCTGGATGAGTTCAGACAGGGTAGCAGGAATCTCACGTGAGGCCAGCACATCTTTGACATGACTGGATAGACCTTTTTTGAAGGTCGCGCAGAGGGCCTCATTGTTCCAGGAGAGTTCAGATGCCAGGGTGCGGAACTGGATGGCGTAATCGCCCACTGAAGAATTCCCCTGGACGAGGTTCAGGAGAGCCGTCTCGGCAGAGGAGGCCCGGGCTGGTTCTTCGAAGACACTGCGGACTTCAGAGAAGAAGGCTGGAATAGAAGCTGTGGCAGGATCGCCACGGTCCCAAAGTGGTGTAGCCCAGGCTAGGGCCTTATCAGATAGTAAGCTGACCACGAACGCCACCTTTGACCGTTCTGTGGGGAACTGGTCCGACAACATCTCCAGATGGAGGGAACACTGGGATAGGAACCCTGGGCACAGCTTGGGATCCCCATTGAATTTGTCAGGAAGGGACAGGCGGACTCTAGCAGCAGCAACTCGTGGCGGAGGATATGCAGGAGGTGGTGGTGGAGATGGCAGAAGCTGCTGTAGCATAGCAGTCAACTGCGCCAATTGCTGTCCTTGTTGAGCGACCACCGTAGTCAGATCCGAGAGGCTTGGCAGCGGGACCTCAGCAGGATCCATGGCCGGATCTACTGTCACGATCCGGGTACAGCGGGGAACAGGAGGTGGATCCCCTATGCCAATGGGGCGATAGCACGGGTTGTATTGGAGGACCGGTTCTAATGTTGCTACTGGTTTTCACCAGAGCCCGCCGCAAGGCGGGATGGACTTGTAGCGGCGGTAGCAACCAGGTCGTGTCTTCCAATAGCAACTCGACCCCACTGACAGCTGAGACAGGCGCGGTACACAAGGATTAGGCAGAGGCAAGGTCAGACGTAGCAAAGGGTCAAGGCAGGTGGCAAAGGTTCGTAGTCGGGGGCAACAGCAAAGGTCTGGATACACAGTAGGAGCAAAACACACTAACGCTTTCACTGGGCACTAAGGCAACACAAGATCCGGCGAGGACAGGAAGGGGAAGTGGGTTTTTATTGGTTTTGGGGTGGAAAACTGTAATTGGGCCAGGCACCAATTGATTGTGCGCTGGCCCTTTAACTGGAGGAAGAGCGGGGGCGCGCGCACGCCGGAAGACTGCAGGGGACAGGTGAGAGGAGCGGGATGCGATCCCCGGGCAGACCAAGGATCGCATCCCGGAAACAAAGCAGCGCCTGCGGTCAGGGGAGCCGACCGAGGCGCTGCAAGGAAGAGAACGCCGTGAGCGCTCCGGGGTGGAGGAGCTACCCGGAGCGCTCGGCGTTACAATAGCATGCTTATGAGCGACAGTCAAGGTCCCCTGGGACCAATCCGGACGCTTTTTTGTCCTTGAAGCCAATTCTCAGGTTGAGGCACTGGGATGCAGCTGATCCCTGAAATCGTGTATACCAAGACTGCCACAAAACCATAGGAAGATTCCCATTAGTGTTCACAACACTACCGACTCTCAAATAAAGTTGTGGGCTGACTGAACAAACAAATTCAGCCACTTCCGTCTCACCATCCAATCTAGAGGAGGCAGCAACAGATGAAATCCCAGTAGAAAGGTTCTACCCACTAAATAACCCACTATCACCTAAATGAGAGAAAAGACCCAGCTCTTGATGTGGTGAGGGATGGTCTCCAAAAACGACTTTGAAGTGGGATGAGCAAAGAGTGCCCTACATAGAATTTGCCTTCAAGAGGATAAGCCCTTTAGAGAAAGAGCTTCAAGGATTTCATTGGGTGATCTGGAAGACCTTTCATGAGCAACTGGCTGATTTAAAGCTAGCTGGGGTTATTTGAGATTCAGGTTATTTGAGAATCGCAAAGTCCTTACACCTACTGCACACTCAACAGAAGAACCATCCCTGACCAGTAAACCAAACCTCGGATAAAAGATGCCCTACAACATCTGTCGGGGATGAAGGGGTTAAGTGTAATAGATCTAAAGAGTGGGTGCTAACAGATCCCCATATACCCGGAAGACAGAGAGAAGATGGCCTTCATCCATCCTCTAGGGCTTCTAATTCAAAATAATTCCCCAAAGTCTGTCGGGGCTCCAGAAACCTTCCAGAGATTGATGGAGAAGATAGGGGACTTGAACCTGATTGAAAAACTTGAATAGCACAAGGAGCACATGGAGAAGGTACTGAAAAAACTTTATGACGAGGGGTTGAAATTGCCCTTCAAGAAGTGTCAGTTCTATCAACCTTCTGTCACTTATCTCAGGCATATTGTCTCAGCTGAGGGAGCGGCCACTGACCCCAAGAAACTGTCACCTTCTGATCAAGACCTACCAATGTGACTGAGTTTAGGTCACTTCTGTTCATACGATCAAAGATTAGTTGAGGGATTTGCTAAAATAGTTTGGCTCCTCAATGATTTGTTGAAGAGGATGAGGATGATGATCCAGACCTACCAACTAGCAAAACAAACTGGGAAATTAACCCTCGTGGCCTACGAGGGTTAATCTAAGAAAAATGGACAGATCAGTATGCACAGGCTTTCTGTCAAAAGAAAAGGAGCCTAGCAAATTTATGAGCTACATGTTGATGCCAGTTGACATGGGCTAAGCAGGGTACTGTATCAAGAACGTGACGGATCCCTGTGACCAATTGCATATGTGAGCTGAAGCCTTACCCGTGACAAGAAGAATGATTCCATGCATAAGTTGGCGTTCTTTACCCTTAACCACTAGGCGTCCGCGCTATAGCCAAAAGACGGCTACATCGCGGACTCCAATTGCTGGGAGGGCATCCCTGGATGTCCTCCTATTTACTTCCGCGATGCACGGCCCGCGGGCGTGCATCGGGAAAGTTCTGTGTTGGCCTTGTGCCTTGGTCAGATCGAGTGCTAAATGGCCGCTGTGATTGGTCATTTAGCACTCGATCTGAGTTTCCAATGAGAGATGATCTCATATGTAAACATATGAGATCATCTCTCATTGCCGGCTCTCCCTCCTCACACAGAGAGACAGTGTGTGAGGAGGGAGAGCGACCGGCTGCAGCGGGAGTGTAAGAAAAAAAAAGCTAAAATAAAGTGCCCACAGTACCAGTCAGTGCCACCTGTCCCCAGTGCCACCTGTCAGTGTCATCTGTCCCCAGTGCCATCTGTCATCAGTGCCACATATTAGTGCCATCTGTCATCAGTGCCACATCAGTGTCACGTGTCATCAGTGCCACATATTAGTGCCATCTGTCATCAGTGTCAGGTGTAATCAGTGCCACGTATCAGTCCCATTTGTCATCAGTGCCACCTGTCAGTGTCACGTGCCATCTGTTATCAGTGTCACGTGTCTCCAGTGCCACGTATCAGTGCCATCTGTCATCAGTGTCACGTGTCATCAGTGCTACGTATTAGTGCCATCTGTCATCAGTGCCACATATTAGTGCCATCTGTCATCAGTGTCACGTGTCATCAGTGCCACGTATTAGTGCCATCTGTCATCAGTGCCACATCAGTGACACGTTTCATTGTCCTGGTGCTCCAGGGCCTTCAAAAATATAATAGGTAGTCAACAAGTTAGATGTGTAATTTATGCTCCTAGAACACGTGATGGTGCTCCCTGCATGTTGTGCCTCTCTATGTGGCTAGGCTGTGAAAAAGTCCCACACATGTGGTATCATAATACTCAGGAGGAGTAGCAGAATGTATTTTGGGGGTGTCATTTGTGGTATACACATGCCATTTGAGAGGAATAACCTATTACAATGAAAATGTTGTGGGGAAAAAAATAAAAATAAAAAAATCTTAGTTTTGCAAAGAATTGTGGGAAAAAATTACAACATCAAAAACCTCACCATGCATCTTACTAAATACCTTGGAATGTCTACTTTCAAAAAAGGGGTCATTTGGGGGTATTTGTACTTTCCTTGCTTGTTCGGGTCGCAAGAAATGAGATGAGGCCGTCAGTACATCAGGTGTGATCATTTTTTTATGATTTGCACCACATCTTGTAGACTCTCTAACTTTCACAAAGACCAAATAATATCCACTAATTTGGGTTATTTTTACCAAAGATATGTAGCAGTATAAATTGTGGCCAAAATTTATGAAGAAAAATTTATAATTTGCTAAATTTTATCACAGAAAGTAAGAAAAATTCGTTATTTTTCAAAATTTTCGGTCTTTTTTCATTTATAGCGCAAAAAATAAAAAACCCAGAGGTGATCAAATACCACCAAAAGAAAGCTCTATTTGTATGGAAAAAAGGACAAAAAAATAATTTGGGTACAGTATTACCCAGTTGTCAAGTGGTTAACCACTTCATTACCCAGCCATTTTCATATTAAGTCCACAGATGGGATCTCCCATCCTGGGCGGGCGTCATATGACGTCCTCGGCTCTCCTGCACTACTGCGAGCCCCCGGGGGCCCGCATCGCGGCGATCGGAGATCCGGTGTGTCCCTCGGGACACAGCCGATCCCCGATGGGGGTAATGAATGGGTGGCGGAGTGTAAAAAACAGCGTGACCAGCTGTATCCAATCACAGCCGGTCACTATGCAGAGCGGCATGCACGCTGCTCGTGCGTGGCCCCGGGGGCACCCATCGTGGCAATCGGGGTTGAGGCTTTTCCCTCTGACAAAGCCCAGCCCCAATCGGGGTAAAGAGCCGATGAAATTGGCTCTTTACCACGTGACCGGCTGTGTCCAATCACAGCCGGTCACAAATGTCAACAAACCGAAGTGTAACGGCTGTTGCTGGGTTCTTCTCCTCACACACCGATCCAGTGTGAGGAGGTAATAAGCTAACAGTGAGTTACACAATACAGTTTATGCTACAGTGTCCAGATTGCCCCCCCCCCCCCAATAAAGAGTACCTGTCACAACAGTACCTGTCACAGAAGTACCTATCACCAAAGTACCTGTCACAGAAGTAGCTGTCACCACAGTACCTGTCACCAGGAGTACCTGTCACCAGATTATCCGCCATTAAAGTACCCGCCATCAGAATTCCTGTCACCAGAGTACCCGCCATCAGAGTACCTGTCACCACAGTACTCGCCATCAGAGTACCTGTCACCAGATTACCCGCCATCAGAGTACCGCCATCAGAGTACCTGTCACCAGATTACACTCCATCAGAGTACCCATCACCAGGAGTACCTGCTACCAGATTATCCGCCACCAGAGTACCTGTCACCAGAGTACCTGCCATCCATCCATCCCATCAAAGTACCCAGCCATCCATCCATCCCGTCAGAGTACCTGTCATCCATCCATCCCGTCAGAGTACCTGTCATCCATCCATCCCATCAGAGTGCCTTTCCCGTGATCCCATCAGGAGTACCTGTCTGCAGCCATTTACTACCAAGGTGCAGCCCAATAGACCCTGATGTTCAGCCCATTAGTCCCTGACGTGCAGCCCATCAGTGTCACCCGTCATACAGCCACTATGTCCAGAAAGGTATACACGCCAGAAGAGGCATATCAAATTCTGAGTCTGACCGATGAGAGCAACGGGGAGCTCTCACTGCCCAGTTCTGATTCCGATTCTGGTTCGGAATATGAGCTCCCCGAAGACAGCACATCAGGATCCGAATCGGAGGAGGAAGTAGTCCATCCAAAAAGAAGACCACAGTGGGGATGGAAAGTATTCAGACCCCCTTAAATTTTTCACTCTTTGTTATATTGCAGCCATTTGCTAAATATCATTTAAGTTCATTTTTTTTTCCTCATTAATGTACACACAGCACCCCATATTGACAGAAAAACACAGAATTGTTGACATTTTTGCAGATTTATTAAAAAAGAAAAACTGAAATATCACATGGTCCTAAGTATTCAGACCCTTTGCTCAGTATTTAGTAGAAGCACCCTTTTGATGTAATACAGCCATGAGTCTTTGTGGGAAAGATGCAACAAGTTTTTCACACCTGGATTTGGGGATCCTCTGCCATTCCTACTTGCAGATCCTCTCCAGTTCTGTCAGGTTGGATGGTAAACGTTGGTGGACAGCCATTTTTAGGTCTCTCCAGAGATGCTCAATTGGGTTTAAGTCAGGGCTCTGACTGGGCGATTTAAGAACAGTCACGAAGTTGTTGTGAAGCCACTCCTTCATTATTTTAGCTGTGTACTTAGGGTCATTATCTTGTTGGAAGGTAAACCTTCGGCCCAGTCTGAGGTCCTGAGCACTCTGGAGAAGGTTTTCATCCAGGATATCCCTGTACTTGGCCGCATTCATCTTTCCCTCAATTGAAACCAGTCGTCCTGTCCCTGCAGCTGAAAAACACCCCCACAGCATGATGCTGCCACCACCATGCTTCACTGTTGGGACTGTATTGGACAGGTGATGAGCAGTGCCTGGTTTTCTCCACACATACCGCTTAGAATTAAGGCCAAAAAGTTCTATCTTGGTCTCATCAGACCATAGAATCTTATTTCTCACCATCTTGGAGTCCTTCGGGTGTTTTTTTTTAGCAAACTCCATGCAGGCTTTTATTTTTATTTTTTCTTGCACTGAGGAGAGGCTTCTGTCGGGCCACTCTGCCATAAAACCCTGACTGCTAGAGGGCTGCAGTGATGGTTGACTTTCTACAACTTTCTCCCATCTCCCGACTGCATCTCTTGGGCTCAACTACAGTGATCTTTGGGTTCTTCTTTACCTCTCTCACCAAGGCTCTTCTCCCCCGATAGCTCAGTTTGGCCGGACGGCCAGCTCTAGGAAGGGTTCTGGTCATCCCAAACGTCTTCCATTTAAGAATTATGGAGGCCACTGTGCTCTTAGGAACCTTAAGTGTAGCAGAAAGGTTTTTGTAACCTTGGCCAGATCTGTGCCTTGCCACAATTCTGTCTCTGAGCACTTCAGGCAGTTCCTTTGACCTCATGATTCTCATTTGCTCTGACATGCACTGTGAACTGTAAGGTCTTATATAGACAGATGTGTGGCTTTCCTAATCAAGTCCAATCAGTAAATTCAAACACAGCTGGACTCAAATGAAGGTGAAGAACCATCTCAAGGATGATCAGCAGAAATGGACAGCACCTGAGTTAAATATATGAGTGTCACAGCAAAGGGTCTGAATACTTAGGACCATGTGATATTTCAGTTTTTCTTTTTTAATAAATCTGCAAAAATGTCAACAATTCTGTGTTTTTCTGTCAATATGGGGTGCTGGGTGTACATTAATGAGGAAAAAAATGAACTTAAGTGATTTTAGCAAATGGCTGCAATGTAACAAAGAGTGAAAAATTTAAGGGGGTCTGGGGGTCTGAATACTTTCCGTCCCCCATGGGGGGGGGGGGGGATTTAGATGATCAAATGTTGCAGCCCTATTTATCAACATGAAAATCCCGGTATAAAATAATCGAAGTTTACGCCCAAAAAAAATGTTGGGTGTGCACCAAAAGAGGAGTAAGGAAAGACACCAGTTTCCATTGTCCCCAATGTCCCTCCCAACCTGGAATTTGCATTGGAGAATTCTTCAGACACTATCACACTCTTGTAAATTATTAGCCCATATTTCCACGTTTTCAATTTCTGTCCAGAAAATTTCCCTGATGCCTCAACCAATCATATCAATGCCTTCCATGTGAACCGGCCCTGGCCTGTTTATCGACTACGCCTCTGCCTACCATCTGCATTGTTTATCCGCCATTTTTCTGCCTTTCACGTGAACTGACCCTGGACTATTGACGATGCCTCTGCCTACCGTCTATTTCTGCATTTTACCTGCACTGACCTCGGCCTGTTGACCATGTTTTTGCCTGCCCCTTGGACTGATCTTTCACCCTGCTACACAGGGGGTCTCACATATGTGAGGGGCTCCAGAATAGATTGCTGAGTGGGGGAAAACAGTTTTTTGTTTTCTGTGTTCCCAGAACAGTTCGGAGGCTTCAAAGAGATTTGGGTGGGAGAAGCCTCTACCCCTGTCCCCCTGGGCCTAAGCTTGATGGGTCTGCCTGCTCCCTGGACAAATACTTTGGCTATGCTGACCATATATCTGCCTGTACTAACTATGGACAGTATTCCTGCCTGCTGCCTGCTGCCTGTTTTGCTGTCGCTGTCCACGTTCCTGCCTGCTGCCTGGACCGAGGCTCTCCTCTGTGGACTACTGCACTACTAGAACCGCAGGTAATCTTTTCTTTACCCTTTGCTCAGCAGAATGTATTTTGGTTTGTAATTGGTATGTACAGTACATGCTATGTGTTAGAAATATGAAGGGCCTTCAACAAGGTGATAGGTTGTCAGGAAATTATATATGTAATTTATGCTCCTAGAACGCCTGACGGTGCTACTTGGATATTGGGCCTCTGTATGTGGCCAGGCTTTGTAAAAGTCTCACACATGTGGTATCACCATACTCAAGAGGAGTATCAGAATGTATTTTGAGGTGTAATTTTTGCTATGTACATGCTGTGTGTTGGAAATATCTTATAAACTGAAAACTTTGTGTAAAAAAAATGCATTTTTCAATTTTTTCCACATTTTCCCAAAAACGTCTGAAAAAAAATTAACCGTTCAAAAGACTCATTATGCTTCATATATTATACGTTGGGTTGTTAGCTTTCCAAAATTGGGACATTTTGTGGTTGTTTCCATTGACCTGGTGCTCCAGGGCTTTCAAAAGTGTGATAGGTTGTCATCAAATGAGATGTGCAATGTATGCTCGTAGAATGCCTGGAGGTGCTACTTGGATGTTGGACCTCTGTATGTGGCCAGGCTGTGTAAAAGTCTCACACATGTGGTATCGCTATACTCAGGAGGAGTAGCAGAATGTATTTTGGGGTGTCATTGAAAGTATGCATGTGCTGTGTGAGTGAAAAAAACAAGAATTGTGAGAAAAAATTACAACTTCAAAAAACTCACCATGCCACTTACTAAATACCTTGGAATGTCTACTTTACAAAAAGGGGTAATTTTGGGGGTATTTGTACTTTCCTGGCTTGTTAGGGTCTCAAGAAATGAGATAGGCCTTCAGTACATCAGGTGTGATCAATTTTCAATGATTTGCAAAATATAATTAAATACCACCAAAAGAAAGCTCTGTTTGTGAGAAAAAAAATGATAACAATTTTGTTTGGGTACAGTGTAACATGATTGAGTAATTGTCATTCAAAGTGTGTGAGCGCTGAAACCTAAAAATTGGTCTGGGTAGGAAGGGTGTATAAATGTCCTGTATTGAAGTGGTTAAGTGGTCAAAACTTACAACAACCCGCTCATATAGGTACTTACCACAAACAAGCCAACGTGTTTTGCCCAATCAGCATGAGCTTCATCCCTGAAGAAGCGCATGCCGACTGGGCGAAACATGTTGGTGGCCACGACACCACTTGAGTGACTTTTTGACGTCACAGATGATGATGCAGCCTAGCACGCCTGCACATGCTCCATGTAACTTATGAGGACAGCGGGTTCCTTCTTGGAAAAGGCACACTGAGCTGATCCCATAGAGACCAGACCAGATGAGTGGCTATCGCTTTATACCCCCAAATTAGACCCAATCAATTGATGCTGTTACAGCCTTATTCATGTGTGATGCTTGCACAAAGGAGCTGGTTCAACTAGACTACCCGGGACACGGCAATTCCTCGTATATGGTCGGGTGAGCGGATCTGTCGGTCCTTGGTCTGTTTACAGCACTTGTGCACTTTACAATTCATCATACAAACTGTGAATACAAGTTTATACAAGCATTAGCTCACTTGGCCAATGGGTGGCACGCTAAAACTACAAAATGTATTAGGGGGTGTAATGCATATCCACCTGCACCTCTGGGTTTTGGATGCCGGACATGCATTCTAGGCATGACACAAGCATCACATTGGGCAGATTTAAAAATCGTAGGTGCTCAGTATTAACAGGGCAAACCCATTACAATTCTTTTGTTATAGGACCCACGACTCTCTGGCAGGTCCCCCGCACACATCAGGTCTGGATTTCTCAATACACATGAAATTAATAAATTTACTCATGGAAGTTATGAATAATGCTGTATATACAAGTGAGCAGTATAAGGTATGTACATATGTTGGCAACTATTCCTCATATTTTGGGCTATAATGTATTCTTTTTTTATATGTATACAAGCTTGACCCCACCCCTAATCTTCTGGGGGGATTTAGTCCTCATTGCTGGATATGTGTATCTACTGTATGTGCACTGAAATTAGTTGTTGGTAATTCACTACTTTGGCTCTGATGAAGAGGGCTCACCCTTGAAACGTGGCAGCCATCGCAGATGCTGCCTGGTCTTTCCACACAATGGGTGGACTACAGCAAACCTGAAGGTGATTGTTCTCACTTGCTATGATATGCGTATAAACATGTTATGCGTTTGTAAGTATAAAAATTTTTGTTTTTATTCTCAAATAAAATGTAATGGTAATGCGCTAGGTCGGAGCACCCTTCTCTTGTTGTTCTTTTGCAGTCCATAAGGATACCCATTGTCCTGAGGGGACAGCAAGGCCCCAGAAGAAGAAGAAGAATTCCTACACTGTACACCTCTCAGTTCACCATTTGCACTCAGAAGAGTATCTTTTGAATATAATGACTTATTTAGGAACTCCAGAAGCTTGGTGCAAATGCATTTGGGGTGTTAAAGTGTTACAATATGGTTTTACAGTATCTGTTGAAGAGAGACAGTTAAGAAGGTTGTCTTTCGCAAAAGGATTTTTAAATAGTATTGACTCATATGAACATCCGCCAAATGAAGCAAGTGACGCCGCCAATAATTCTGACATGTCTAATAGCATAGGCATGCTCAGGGGGTGTGCCAGGTGTGCCTGGGCACACCCTAATCACCCCATGCAGCGCAGATTCCTTTTTTTAGGAGGCCCACCAACGGGGCTCCTAAAAAACGTTTATAAAAAATAATAAAATAATTAAATTGTAAAAATAAAAAATACAAAAATAAAACAATAAAAATTTAAAACTACTGACACTGTCCATTGCCCTACTAAAACTGTCCATGTTTTATTAAATTTTATGAGAGTGTTTGTGTGGGTGTGTGTGTCTCTATGTACAGTATATAGATAGATGCATATATCTCCATACATACAAACACACATGCACCTGCAAGCATGTGTGTTTGAGCTTTGGGGTGCACACCCTAATGCAATAGGCTGCGCACACCTATGTCTGTTAGAGAAGACAGGATGGTATTGGTTTTCTATAGGTTGCAACATCTATTGGAGAATGAAATTACCAAATGGTGGGATATAGCATTGTTACGTAAATATCTAGGGGTAACTAGAATCCCTAGAGGATTAGAAATCACTAAAACATGTGGTTTACTTCATGGGAATCTTAATAATGAATGGATTGAAGAAATGCGTAAATTTAATAGATCTCGGCTACTTAAATATAACACAAAGAGAAAGGAATTTGGATCAGGATGAATTAACAGTATTCACTGATATAGTGTCCTTAGACACATGGGACACCAGGGTTAATGAACAGATGGTTGATTATGAAGCAGAACTGATTACTAAAAAAATCAGGAAAGTTTGAGAGAGACAGGCAGGATTATTTTTAAGGACGTGATTTTAATTGGAAAAAGAAAGGCAGACCACCAGTACATCCCATTGGAGTACAGGAGGTACACATCAAAGGACGTCTTACTACCCCAAAAAAAAAAATCTGAACCAACACCAATATAAATATAAAAACAGATGGTCCAGAAGAAACGCAGAGGCCCTAGGGTCCAGGATAATTTATCTTCCACTTATATTGAAGGGGGATCCTCTACTCAGAGGGCTAGATACATGCAGAATCAAGAAATAAATAATCCTATCCCATCACACCACATTGAAATAACTGCACCCACTCAGGTGGAGATAGACCATCAGGATTAGGGATGAGCCAAACACCCCCCGGTTCGGTTAGTGGCAGAACATGCGAACAGGCAAAAAATTTGTGCGAACACCGTTAAAGTCTATGGGACTGGAACGTGAAAAATCAAAAGTGCTAATTTTAAAGGCTAATATGCAAGTTATTGTCATAAAAAGTGTTTGGGGACCCGGGTCCTGCTCCAGGGGACGTGTATCAATGCAAAACAAAGTTTTAAAAACGGCAGTTTTTTCGGGAGCAGTGATTTTAATAATGCTTAAACTGAAACAACAAAAGTGAAATATTCCTTTAAATATGGTGCCTGGGGGGTGACTATAGTATGCCTGTAAAGTGGCGCATTCTTCCCGTGTTTAGAACAGTCCCTGCACAAAATTAAATTTCTAAAGGAATAAAAGTCATTTAAAACTGCTTGCGGCTGTAATGTAATGTCAGGTCCCAGCAATATAGATGAAAATCAATGAGAAAAACTCATCGCACCTAAATAAAAAAAACAAAAAAGGCGTGGGTTACAAACAAGATAGGGACTGTAGGTTTGTTCTTAAGTTGAATCTGTTTGTAATTTGGAACAATTACATTTTTAAAGTGTAGCTCCAGACAAAAAATCTATTTTTAAGCTTTTTGTATAACATAGGGAAGGGTCATCACCCCTGTAACATTTGTTTTGCCGTCTGTGCCCCTGTTCAGATGATTTCACTTCACTTTCTGTCCCAATGACAATTGGATTTTGAAAAATGTGGTATATTAGGGAAACTAGGATTGGTGATAAAGCATCAGTGGAGACACCTTTTTCCCATATTAACTCTTACAAAATTTTCCCTTCCCAGGGGTAGATTTCCTTTCACTTCCTGTTGCCTCCCTCCGTTTGTAATTAGGAGTCGTTTTTAAGTCAGATGTTTGAAAATAGGGGACCGCCTGTATATACTATACGGCCTGCCCTATCCACTCTGTGGAAAATTGGGCCTTAGGTGTTGGTGTACAAAGTGGAAGAAATTACAGCGCTAAACTCAAATAAAACACACAGTGCAAGTGTAGCTGCTGCGCTAGAATAAGACAAATATTCAATAAGCAATGTAGAGGGAAAGTGCAGCGCTAAAGAAGTGAATGGTGGTGATACCCTTCAACTGGCAAACAATTCCTCAATGGTAATTAAGGAAATAATGATAAAAACCTAACGTGAACAAACAAAAAAATATATTCCTCAGTGGTGATTAAGGATGGGCCCGGTGCTCGATGCGAACCCACGTTCGCATCGAGCACCGGGCGTTCGCTCGCTCGGCGAGCCCAGAACTATTTTGGCCGCTCGCATCACGTTCGTGTGATGCGAGCGGCCCCGCAATGCATTGCGGCCGGCGCGGCCGACGCAGTGCATTGCTGGCTGATGATTGGCCAAGCATGCACTGTGACCCCGCATGCTTGGCCAATCACAGCCCCGGAAACTCGAAGAGCCATAATTGGCTACAGGCAGGACGCCTGTAGCCAATTACAGCTCAGGGGCTGTAGTACACGCCCCCCCCCCCCCCTATAAAACGCCGCCACGCCGTCTGCGCCGGTCACATGCTGTTCCGGCGCAGATTGAGCAGGCTGTTTCTGTGACACTCTGCTGCATTTAGATAGATAGAGAGATTCACTTGCAGAGATTGAGTTAGATAGATTCAGTTACAAAGATTGATTGACAAAGAGGGGCTTGTAGTGTGCTCGTGGCAGGCAGGCAGAGCTCCTATATTTTGTTACCAGAAGCACCTATAGGACTTGTAGTGTGTTCGTGGCAGGCAGGCAGAGCTCCTATATTTTGTTACCAGAAGCACCTATAGGACTTGTAGTGTGTTCGTGGCAGGCAGGCAGAGCTCCTATATTTTGTTACCAGAAGCACCTATAGGACTTGTAGTGTGTTCGTGGCAGGCAGGCAGAGCTCCTATATTTTGTTACCAGAAGCACCTATAGGACTTGTAGTGTGTTCGTGGCAGGCAGGCAGAGCTCCTATATTTTGTTACCAGAAGCACCTATAGGACTTGTAGTGTGTTAGTGGCAGGCAGGCAGAGCTCCTATATTTTGTTACCAGAAGCACCTATAGGACTTGTAGTGTGTTCGTGGCAGGCAGGCAGAGCTCCTATATTTTGTTCCAGAGGCACCTATAGGACTTGAAGTGTGTTAGTCCCATTACACACACAGAGCTATATTTTCTTCCCAGAAGCACCTATAGGACTTGAAGTGTGTTAGTCCCATCACACACACAGAGCTATATTTTCTTCCCAGAAGCACCTATAGGACTTGAAGTGTGTTAGTCCCATTACACACACAGAGCTATATTTTCTTCCCAGAAGCACCTATAGGACTTGAAGTGTGTTAGTCCCATCACACACACAGAGCTATATTTTGTTCCCAGAAGCACCTATAGGACTTGAAGTGTGTTAGTCCCATTACACACACAGAGCTATATTTTCTTCCCAGAAGCACCTATAGGACTTGAAGTGTGTTAGTCCCATCACACACACAGAGCTATATTTTGTTCCCAGAAGCACCTATAGGACTTGAAGTGTGTTAGTCCCATCACACACACAGAGCTATATTTTCTTCCCAGAAGCACCTATAGGACTTGAAGTGTGTTAGTCCCATTACACACACAGAGCTATATTTTCTTCCCAGAAGCACCTATAGGACTTGAAGTGTGTTAGTCCCATTACACACACAGAGCTATATTTTCTTCCCAGAAGCACCTATAGGACTTGAAGTGTGTTAGTCCCATCACACACACAGAGCTATATTTTCTTCCCAGAAGCACCTATAGGACTTGAAGTGTGTTAGTCCCATCACACACACAGAGCTATATTTTCTTCCCAGAAGCACCTATAGGACTTGAAGTGTGTTAGTCCCATTACACACAAAGAGCTATACTTTGTTCCAGAAGCACCTATAGGACTTGAAGTGTGTTAGTCCCATTACACACACAGAGCTATATTTTCTTCCCAGAAGCACCTATAGGACTTGAAGTGTGTTAGTCCCATCACACACACAGAGCTATATTTTCTTCCCAGAAGCACCTATAGGACTTGAAGTGTGTTAGTCCCATTACACACACAGAGCTATATTTTCTTCCCAGAAGCACCTATAGGACTTGAAGTGTGTTAGTCCCATCACACACACAGAGCTATATTTTCTTCCCAGAAGCACCTATAGGACTTGAAGTGTGTTAGTCCCATTACACACACAGAGCTATATTTTCTTCCCAGAAGCACCTATAGGACTTGAAGTGTGTTAGTCCCATCACACACACAGAGCTATATTTTGTTCCCAGAAGCACCTATAGGACTTGAAGTGTGTTAGTCCCATCACACACACAGAGCTATATTTTCTTCCCAGAAGCACCTATAGGACTTGAAGAGTGTTAGTCCCATTACACACACAGAGCTATACTTTGTTCCCAGAAGCACCTATAGGACTTGAAGTGTGTTAGTCCCATTACACACACAGAGCTATATTTTCTTCCCAGAAGCACCTATAGGACTTGAAGTGTGTTAGTCCCATTACACACACAGAGCTATATTTTCTTCCCAGAAGCACCTATAGGACTTGAAAGTGTGTTAGTCCCATCACACACACAGAGCTATATTTTGTTCCCAGAAGCACCTATAGGACTTGAAGTGTGTTAGTCCCATTACACACACAGAGCTATATTTTCTTCCCAGAAGCACCTATAGGACTTGAAGTGTGTTAGTCCCATTACACACACAGAGCTATATTTTCTTCCCAGAAGCACCTATAGGACTTGAAGTGTGTTAGTCCCATTACACACACAGAGCTATATTTTCTTCCCAGAAGCACCTATAGGACTTGAAGTGTGTTAGTCCCATTACACACAAAGAGCTATACTTTGTTCCCAGAAGCACCTATAGGACTTGAAGTGTGTTAGTCCCATTACACACACAGAGCTATATTTTCTTCCCAGAAGCACCTATAGGACTTGAAGTGTGTTAGTCCCATTACACACACAGAGCTATATTTCTTCCCAAAAGCACCTATAGGACTTGAAGTGTGTTAGTCCCATTACACACACAGAGCTATATTTTCTTCCCAGAAGCACCTATAGGACTTGAAGTGTGTTAGTCCCATTACACACACAGAGCTATATTTTGTTCCCAGAAGCACCTATAGGACTTGAAGTGTGTTAGTCCCATCACACACACAGAGCTATATTTTCTTCCCAGAAGCACCTATAGGACTTGAAGTGTGTTAGTCCCATTACACACACAGAGCTATACTTTGTTCCCAGAAGCACCTATAGGACTTGAAGTGTGTTAGTCCCATTACACACACAGAGCTATATTTTCTTCCCAGAAGCACCTATAGGACTTGAAGTGTGTTAGTCCCATTACACACACAGAGCTATATTTTCTTCCCAGAAGCACCTATAGGACTTGAAGTGTGTTAGTCCCATCACACACACAGAGCTATATTTTTGTTCCCAGAAGCACCTATAGGACTTGAAGTGTGTTAGTCCCATCACACACACAGAGCTATATTTTCTTCCCAGAAGCACCTATAGGACTTGAAGTGTGTTAGTCCCATTACACACACAGAGCTATACTTTGTTCCCAGAAGCACCTATAGGACTTGAAGTGTGTTAGTCCCATTACACACACAGAGCTATATTTTCTTCCCAGAAGCACCTATAGGACTTGAAGTGTGTTAGTCCCATCACACACACAGAGCTATATTTTCTTCCCAGAAGCACCTATAGGACTTGAAGTGTGTTAGTCCATTACACACACAGAGCTATATTTTCTTCCAGAAGCACCTATAGGACTTGAAGTGTGTTAGTCCCATCACACACACAGAGCTATATTTTCTTCCCAGAAGCACCTATAGGACTTGAAGTGTGTTAGTCCCATTACACACACAGAGCTATATTTTCTTCCCCAGAAGCACCTATAGGACTTGAAGTGTGTTAGTCCCATCACACACACAGAGCTATATTTTGTTCCCAGAAGCACCTATAGGACTTGAAGTGTGTTAGTCCCATCACACACACAGAGCTATATTTTCTTCCCAGAAGCACCTATAGGACTTGAAGTGTGTTAGTCCCATTACACACAAAGAGCTATACTTTGTTCCCAGAAGCACCTATAGGACTTGAAGTGTGTTAGTCCCATTACACACACAGAGCTATATTTTCTTCCCAGAAGCACCTATAGGACTTGAAGTGTGTTAGTCCCATTACACACACAGAGCTATATTTTCTTCCCAGAAGCACCTATAGGACTTGAAGTGTGTTAGTCCCATCACACACACAGAGCTATATTTTGTTCCCAGAAGCACCTATAGGACTTGAAGTGTGTTAGTCCCATTACACACACAGAGCTATATTTTCTTCCCAGAAGCACCTATAGGACTTGAAGTGTGTTAGTCCCATTACACACACAGAGCTATATTTTCTTCCCAGAAGCACCTATAGGACTTGAAGTGTGTTAGTCCCATTACACACACAGAGCTATATTTTCTTCCCAGAAGCACCTATAGGACTTGAAGTGTGTTAGTCCCATTACACACACAGAGCTATACTTTGTTCCCAGAAGCACCTATAGGACTTGAAGTGTGTTAGTCCCATTACACACACAGAGCTATATTTTCTTCCCAGAAAGCACCTATAGGACTTGAAGTGTGTTAGTCCCATTACACACACAGAGCTATATTTTCTTCCCAGAAGCACCTATAGGACTTGAAGTGTGTTAGTCCCATTACACACACAGAGCTATATTTTCTTCCCAGAAGCACCTATAGGACTTGAAGTGTGTTAGTCCCATTACACACACAGAGCTATATTTTGTTCCCAGAAGCACCTATAGGACTTGAAGTGTGTTAGTCCCATCACACACACAGAGCTATATTTTCTTCCCAGAAGCACCTATAGGACTTGAAGTGTGTTAGTCCCATTACACACACAGAGCTATATTTTCTTCCAGAAGCACCTATAGGACTTGAAAGTGTGTTAGTCCCATCACACACACAGAGCTATATTTTGTTCCCAGAAGCACCTATAGGACTTGAAGTGTGTTAGTCCCATCACACAGAGCTCCTCTATTTTCTTTGCATAAGCACCCACAGGACTTCTAGTGTGTTAGTGGCATCACACAGAGCTCCTATATATTCTTCTCAGCAGCACCCACAGGACTTCTAGTGTGTTAGTGGCATCACACAGAGCTCCTCTATTTTCTTTGCAGAAGCACCCATAGGACTTCTAGTGTGTTAGTGGCATCACACAGAGCTCCTATATATTCTTCTCAGCAGCACCCACAGGACTTCTAGTGTGTTAGTGGCATCACACAGAGCTCCTCTATTTTCTTTGCATAAGCACCCACAGGACTTCTAGTGTGTTAGTGGCATCACACAGAGCTCCTCTATTTTCTTTGCATAAGCACCCACAGGACTTCTAGTGTGTTAGTGGCATCACACAGAGCTCCTCTATTTCTTTGCAGAAGCACCCATAGGATTCTAGTGTGTTAGTGGCATCACACAGAGCTCCTATATATTCTTCTCAGCAGCACCCACAGGACTTCTAGTGTGTTAGTGGCATCACACTGAGCTCCTCTATTTCTTTGCAGAAGCACCCACAGGACTTCTAGTGTGTTAGTGGCATCACACAGAGCTCCTCTATATTCTTCTCAGAAGCACCCACAGGACTTCTAGTGTGTTAGTGGCATCACACTGAGCTCCTCTATTTTCTTTGCAGAAGCACCCACAGGACTTCTAGTGTGTTAGTGCATCACACAGAGCTCCTCTATATTCTTCTCAGAAGCACCCACAGGACTTCTAGTTGTGTTAGTGGCATCACACAGAGCTCCTCTATTTTCTTTGCATAAGCACCCACAGGACTTCTAGTGTGTTAGTGGCATCACACAGAGCTCCTCTATTTCTTTGCATAAGCACCCACAGGACTTCTAGTGTGTTAGTGGCATCACACAGAGCTCCTCTATTTTCTTTGCAGAAGCACCCATAGGACTTCTAGTGTGATAGTGGCATCACACAGAGCACCTCTATATTCTTCGCAGCAGCACCACAGGACTTCTAGTGTGTTAGTGGCATCACACAGAGCTCCTCTATTTTCTTGCAGAAGCACCCATAGGATTCTAGTGTGTTAGTGGCATCACACAGAGCTCCTATATTTTCTTCTCAGCAGCACCACAGGACTACCGACTACAATGGCTGGAAGACCGCCAAGGGGAGGCAGAGCGTGCAGAGCCAAGAACACAGGGCAGGCAGGCTCTGTTTCTAGTGGACGTGGCCGTGGACGTGGACGTGGTCGTGCATCGTCATCAGCACGTGGCCATGGGACACGCGCGTCTTTGTTTTCGCAGCTGGACATGTGGAGCCGCATCATGCTGATGGCTTGGTAGAATGGATGACCAAGCCCTCCTCATCCTCCTCATACTCTCTCACCCAGGCTCAGGGTACTGACAGAGCATCATCAGCCACCCCTTCCCTAGACCACCATGTCCTCCTGAGGAGTCCCCCGAACTCTTTGAGCACAGTGTTGGTACATGCTCCAGGAGGATGCCCAACGATTCGAAGGCTCGGATGACGATACCCAGCTTGAGGAATCTGGCAGTACAGTTCCAACAGCTGCAGCTTACTGCCAGGTTTGCTCTAGTGGTGAAGATGGAGGGGATGATGAGGTCACTGACTCCACGTGGGTGCCTCAAGGGAGAGAGGATGAGGAGGAGGTCGAGGAGGAGGAGGATGCGGCGTCACATGTCCAAAGAGGCAGGATGCCCCCTGGGAGGCCAGGTAGAGGCCAGCACAGCAACTGTACAAACACCGCAGAGCTCCGCCTGTGCAGGGCGCTGCCTCTGCACGTTATCAGAAAATGTTCTTTGGTGTGGGCCTTTTTTGAGACGAGTGCAGCAGATCTCACCACTGCTATTTGCAATATTTGTCTCAAGCGTATCTCGCGTGGCCAAAAACATCAGCCGCTTGGGCACGACAAGCATGAACAGACATATGGCGACCTGCCATGCAGCTCGTTGGCAGGCACACATAAAAGACCCACACCAAAGAACTAAGCGGACTCTCCTTGCTCCTCCTCAGCTGGGATCTCCATCCCCACTACACTTCAGTCCTCTCTGAAAGCTGCTCTGAGAGGACTGAAGGTGTAGAATTCGGTGTGTCACAACCAAGTACTTGCAGTACACCGACGTCCGAATGCAGCAGGCAAATTTCCCTGCCCCAGCTGCTGGACCGTAGAAAGGAGTACACTCCCAGCCATCCACATGCCCAGCGGTTGAATGCTAGCCTTGCTAAATTGCTAGCACTTCAACTGCTGCCTTTTCAGTTGGTAGACTCGGCCCCCTTCCGTGAGTTTGTTCAATGTGCGGTTCCTCAGTGGCAGGTTCCCAAACGCCACTTTTTCTCGCGGAAGGCGATTCCGTCTCTCTACCGGCATGTGGAGGGCAATGTCCATGCCTCGCTGGACAGGGCGGTCAGCGGTAAGGTGCATATTACCGCTGACTCATGGTCCAGCAGGCATGGACAGGGACGGTACCTTTCTTTCACGGCCCATTGGGTCACTCTATTGGCAGCTGGGAGGATGCAGGACAAGGTGCAGTAGTGTTGGAGGTTGTTCCGCCACCACGCCTCCAAAACGCGACTACTGCTACTGGTTGTGACACACCTCTCTCCTCCACCCCCTCCTCTTCTTCTTCCTCCAGTGCTCTGTCCTTGGAACCAGCGGTGCTCCGTAGGCGTACAAGGGGCTACGCAAGTACGCAGGCAAAAAGATGCCATGCCGTGCTTGCGCTGGTGTGTTTGGGGGACAGGAGCCACACTGGGCAGAGGTTCTGGCAGCTCTGCAGGGCAGGCCGAGAGGTGGTTGACGCCACGTCAGCTTAAGCCAGGAATGGTCGTTTCTGACAATGGCACCAACCTCCTCTCCGCCCTGCGACAGGGGCAGCTCACCCATGTGCCCTGCATGGCTCACGTCCTCAACCTGGTGGTGCAGCGGTTCTTGGGCAGGTTCCCAGGCTTACAGGATGTCCTGAGGCAGGCCAGGAAAGTCTGTGTGCATTTCCGCCGATCTTATAATGCCAGTGCTCGGCTGACTGAGCTGCAAAAGGAGCTGAACCTGCCCAAGAACCGCCTAATATCTGACATGCCCACCAGGTGGAACTCAACGTTGGCCATGCTGCAGCGACTGCACACGCAGCAGAGGGCCATCAATGAGTACCTTTGCGACTACGGCACCAGGACAGGGTCAGGGGAGCTTGGTTTTTTTTCCCCACGTCAGTGGAGCATGATCAGGGATGCATGCACTGTCCTCTCACCATTTGAGGAGGCCACGAGGATGGTGAGCAGTGACAGTGTATGCATCAGTGACACTGTCCCTCTTGTCCACCTGTTGGAGCATACGCTGCGTGGGATAATGGACAGGGCATTGAGGCAGAACAGAGGCAGGAAGAGGAGGACTTCCTTGCCTCTCAAGGCCCCCTTTATCCGGACAGTGTTCCTTCTGTCCCACCCATCACACAGGAAGAGGATGAGGAGGAGGAGGAGGAGGAGGAGGAGGAGGATTGTGTGAGCATGGAGGTGGAGCCTGGCACTCAGCATCAGCAGCAGCAGTCTTTTAGGGATGATGTACAGTCCCAACAAGCCAGTGGACTTGTACGTGGCTGGGAGGAGGTGGCTGGCGATCATGTCATCCTCAGTGACCCAGAAGACTCCGGACCGAATGCCTCAGCTAACCTACGCTGCATGGCCTCCTGATCCTGCAAAGCCTGCGGAAGGATCCTCGTGTTCTTCGGATCAAGGAGAGGGACCATTACTGGCTGGCCACTCTCCTTGATCCGCGTACAAGGGTAAGGTTGCGGACCTTATCTTGCCGTCGCAGAGGGAGCAGAGGATGAGACATCTCAGGGAGGCCTTGCAGAAAGTCTGTGCAACGCGTTCCCAGAAACTGGGAGGCTACAAACTCCTGGTCCTGGGCGACGAGTTGCTGAGGCTTCGGTCAGTGGCAGAAGGAGCGGTGGGGAAGGTGGACGTCTGACCGATGCGTTCAGACAATTTTTTAGTCCGCAGCCCCAAGGTATGATCGGTTCCAGCAACCATCGCCAGCGTCTGATATACATGGTGCAGGAATACCTTGGGGCAAGGTCAGACTTGGACACCTTTCCCCACCGAAAATCCTCTGGCTTACTGGGTCCTGAGGATGGATCACTGGCCAGAGCTTGCACAGTATGCAATTGAGCTACTGGCCTGTCCTGCCTCCAGCGTTCTTTCCGAACGCACATTCAGTGCTGCTGGAGGATTTGTGACTGATCATAGGGTGCGCCTGTCCACCGCCTCGGTTGATCGACTGACATTCATCAAAATGAATCAGTCTTGGATCACCACCAGCTACCAGGCACCTGAGGCGGATATAACCGAATAATTTTTAATGTCACATCCCTTCAAGACTGCCTATGCTGATGCTGAGTGACTGTCCTCTTATGTTCACTGACTATCCTCTTCCTCCTCCTCAATGATCCATGCCACAGCACCAGTGCCTAAGGCACAATTTTTCAGCCCCTGTTTAACAGGGGCGTGTACTTACAATTTTTTAAAAAAATGCTTCGCAACACGTGTGACTGCTGTGCTCCAAGTACAGTCTCTGTGAGGGCCGTGTTGCAGTGTTGTGGCACCAGCACCAGTGCCTAAGGCACAATTTTTCAGCCCCTGTTTAACAGGGCGTGTACTTACAATTTTTTAAAAAAATGCTTCGCAACACGTGTGACTGCTGTGCTCCAAGTACAGTCTCTGTGAGGGCCGTGTTGCAGTGTTGTGGCACCAGCACCAGTGCCTAAGGCACAATTTTCAGCCCCTGTTTAACAGGGGCGTGTACTTACAATTTTTTAAAAAAATGCTTCGCAACACGTGTGACTGCTGTGCTCCAAGTACAGTCTCTGTGAGGGCCGGGTTGCAGTGTTGTGGCACCAGCACCAGTGCCTAAGGCACAATTTTTCAGCCCCTGTTTAACAGGGGCGTGTACTTACAATTTTTTTAAAAAAATGCTTCGCAACACGTGTGACTGCTGTGCTCCAAGTACAGTATCTGTGAGGGCCGGTTGCAGTGTTGTGGCACCAGCACCAGTGCCTAAGGCACAATTTTTCAGCCCCTGTTTTAACAGGGGCGTGTACTTACAATTTTTTAAAAAAATGCTTCGCAACACGTGTGACTGCTGTGCTCCAAGTACAGTCTCTGTGAGGGGTTGCAGTGTTGTGGCACCAGCACCAGTGCCTAAGGCACAATTTTTCAGCCCCTGTTTAACAGGGGCGGGTAATTACAAATCTTGATCTAATAGTTCACAGCAGGGCCCATTCCTGCGCCCACCAAGAGTAACTATGAGGGCCTGCAGTCTTGTGGCAACACCGTCCACCACCACCGCCAAAGGCCCAATTTTTCTGCCCTGTTCATCAGGTGCTTGCAATTACAAATCTTGATCTAATAACTCACAGCAGGGCCCATTCCTGCGCCCACCAAGAGTAACTATGAGGGCCTACAGTCTTGTGGCAACACCGTCCACCACCACCGCCAAAGGCCCAATTTTCTGCCCTGTTCATCAGGTGCTTGCAATTACAAATCTTGATCTAATAACTCACAGCAGGGCCCATTCCTGCGCCCACCAAGAGTAACTGTGAGAGCTTACAGTTTTGTGGCAAAACCGTCCACCACCACCACCACCCCCACCCCCAATTTTTCTGCCCTGTTCAACAGGTGCATGCAATTACAAATCTTGATCTATTAACTCACAGCAGGGCCCATTCCTGTGCCCACCAGTCTTGTGGCTACACCAACATCTAATAGGGCAAATTTCTGCAGAGTATATACGCCAGGCCCCTACTTTCAAACATCCAACTTACAAACGACTCCTACTTGCAAATGGAAAGAGAAAACAGGAAGTGAGAGGAAATCTACCCCTAGGAAGGGAAATTCTATCCTGTTAGATTTAATTTGGGAAAAAGGTATCTCCTCTCTACTGATACTTTATCACCAATCCTTGTTTCAATTAAAACCCCACTTTTCCAAAAACATTTGTCATTGGGACGGAAAGTGAGGTGACATGTTCTGAACAGATGTGCAAAGACAGCAAATGTTACAGGGGTGATAACCCCTCCCTATGTTCTCCAAAAAGCTTAAAAATAGATTTTTTTGGGATGGAGCTACACTTCATAATGTACCTGTTCAGATTCTACTTAAGATCAAACCTAAAGCCGCAAGTGGTTTTAAATGGCTTCTTTTTTTCCTTTACAAATGTCATTTTGTGCAAGGACAGTTCTAAACACGGGAAACACATGCCACTTCACAGGCATACTTTGGACACCCCCCAGGTACCATATTTAAAGGAAAATGTCACTTTTTTTTTTTTCACTTTATGCATCATTAAAATGACTGCTCCCGAAAAAACGTTAGTTTTTAAAAGTTCTTTTTGCATTGATATATGTCCCCTGGGGCAGGACCCGGGTCCCCAAACCTGTTTTATGACATTAACATGCATATTGGCCGTTGTAATTAGCACTTTTGATTTCGAACGTTCGCGTCCATTATAACGTATAGGGTTCGAAAATTCGCGCGAACTTTCGGTCCGTTTCGAAGGTTCTGGTTCGAAACCGAACCCGGGGGTGTTCGGCTCATCCCTAGTGGTGATTAAGGGAATAGTGTAAACCTAAAACAAAAAGGCAAACAATACAAATAATATTAACAAATATATTCCTCAGTGGTGATTAAGGGAATAGTGTAAACCTAAAACAAAAAGGCAAACAATACAAATAATATTTATAGTATACACAATAAAGTCCCAAAGAAACTCCTCAATAATAATTGAGGAACAAGTTCCTATGTGCATTTGAAGTGAAAAATAACATATCAAAATGGTGATATTATCCTGGGTAAACAGAAAATGTCCCAAAGTGATACAATATGGATAACGCCAAGTCAGAGTAATCCTGGACCGAATCTTCTGGTATAAACACTCGTATATGAGGGAAAATAGATGTACGCTTACCAGAACTGGTGGACTCCCTGTCAGCAACAGGGAGTCAAACAGGCATAGAGAGGCTCTAGGTAGCCTACGACCTCGATGTTCCAGGGCGGACGGATGGGCTATGTAGAACCACTCACGGCTTCGCCAACAGGATACGGTGGATCAGGATGAAGACAGCTATCATGAAGTCTGGATCCTCATGGATGAGATAGGAATTCCTGGATAGCCACTTGGTAGATGGAAAATGGAGTGAGCAGATGATGGACACTCACTGGAGATGGAACAAGGGCTCTCTTGGAATGCTCTCCAAATGAATGTTCAATCATGTGGAGAAAAGTGAAAAAAACCGGAGGGGACTCCAATAGTGTGGATCAATAAAGCAGGTTTTTATTTAAAAAAACCAAATGCAAAACAAATAATAGTATAAAAGTGATCACATTTAAAAAGCAGTGTGGGTATGGGTATGACCTGGCCCGTCTGTGCCCCTGTTCAGATGATTTCACTTCACTTTCTGTCCCAATGACAATTGGATTTTGAAAAATGTGGTATATTAGGGAAACTAGGATTGGTGATAAAGCATCAGTGGAGACACCTTTTTCCCATATTAACTCTTACAAAATTTTCCCTTCCCAGGGGTAGATTTCCTTTCACTTCCTGTTGCCTCCCTCCGTTTGTAATTAGGAGTCGTTTTTAAGTCGGATGTTTGAAAATAGGGGACCGCCTGTATATACTATACGGCCTGCCCTATCCACTCTGTGGAAAATTGGGCCTTAGGTGTTGGTGGTAGCAGAACACTGTAAGCCCTCACAGTTACACAGTCACAGTCTTGGTGGGCGCTGGAACAGGCCCTGCTGTTAAATATTATATCAAGAATTGTAATTACAGTGGCGTGGCTTGGACTCCACCGAGATGGCGGTGTGACTCCTGAGCTCCAGCATACAGCGGGATAAAACAGCGGCTCGCGGCAACTAGAGGCACCACAAATACCACATGAACCGGCAGATCGATCCCCCAACAATCCGGCAACATGACCAGGAAGCGGCAAGTGGAACATCGCCCAAAAAAGCTGACGGAATACTACACACAACCGCCTCGTGGGCAAGATGGCGCCGGCTCCTCTCCCTCACAACAGACGGATCACAGGCATTCTCAGAGTCGCGCCGAGCAAACATACAGGCAAGCCTTTGATCCAGGGGAATCATCGGAACCCCCCTCACCCCTCAACAGAAGCCCAGCCAAGACTCGCTTCAGGATGGATGATTCAGGGATGCAGCAATGTGGGGTAAGATCTAAGGAAGAAATAATGTCAAAATTTGTGGGATCCCTGAACCAGTACAACCTTCTCATCTGCGCTCCTACAAGAGTGCAATGCTAACTGCCCTCATGACTGATATTCCTGCCATTGAGCTATCTATAGATAGGATCCACAGGCTGCCCAAGCCCTCATTCATCCCAGAAAATGCTCCCAGGGATGTTCTATTCCGAAAGCATTTTTACCAAACAAAATAACGCTTGATGTTAATCACACGCAAAGGGGAACATCGCAATACTGACTACTCCACAGTACAATTCTACGCAGACCTGTCAAAGTACACCCTGCAACTGCGCAAGAATCTAAACAACATCACTAAAGCGTTAAGGAACCACAATGTCACTTATAGATGGGGATACCCAACTACACTGTTGGTCACTAAAGATGGAGTAAATCACGTGATCACATCCCCAACCAAAGGCTTCCAACTACTCCAAAAATAGAAAAGATCGTACCAGATGAACATTCTACCCCCTCTGACACAAGGAATTTCAACAAAATTCTCCCTGAGTGGCAGCAGGCTTCCGCCTCCAAATGACACAACTCATAAAAAATCTTTGTCATCGAGCCTTAAAGTGCCTGCCCTAATATAGGGCCCTGCCTATTGGAGCTTCTTCCACACCACAAGCTTCCAAAACCTGAGCAGACATGATCTGCACCTAGGTTATCATTACCCTCCTTTTAAGTTCCAGTTTATGCTGTTCTTTTTTCCCAGTTTTTTTTACAGGAACTATACCTACCATTCTACTCAGATCTTCTCAACTACATTTAACAAGACAACTACAGACCCTGTATGAGCTTCTGCAAGCAAAACAACAAAGCAAACAACGCCCACAGATTGCCTACACATGACCTCAACTGTGAGTACACTTACCACCTGACACAAAAGCACCACCTAAAAAAACAATATGCCAGTTAAAATTCTCTCTATAAACCTACATGGTCTGAACCATCCAGCTAAGAGGGCATCTCTATGGAAGGAGGCAAATTCCTCTCAGTGTGATGTGCTTTGCATTCAAGAGACACACTTTCATCATAATGCACCTCCTAAGTGTACTCACAAATCCTTTCAACACTTTTTCTTCTCCAACATGTCAGCCAAAAAAAGAGGAGTGATGATTGCAGTTAAAGACACAATTTCCTTCAACCTAATTTCTGAAACAAATGATCCATCAGGACGATACCTTATTATCATTTGTGACATAAACAATGTCCGCTACACTCTGATGAACATCTATGTCCCCAGCAAACATCAAATTAAAATTGTAAATGGACTCATGCGGAAAGTAAATAAAATACAACAATGATCTCTCATAATATGCCGTTACTTCAACATTGTTCCAAATCCACAAATGGACTCTACTACAGCACCCTCTAAAAGGACTCCATCATTAGCAATTTTTTTACGTTCAAATGAACTTGGCATGGTACACATGCCAGTGAAAGAGATTATTAATTTCTCTCCCATAGACATTGTAAGTACACGAGAATTGATTTCTGATGAATACGTTTCTGATGGATAAGTAGCTACTTCAAAAAGTGTCCCAGACCAAAATCGGTACAATAGCATGGTCAGACCATGCTCCCATTCTCCTTACACTATAGGATTCATATCCTAACACCACCACCACCTAATTTTCGGTCTTTTTTCATTTATAGCGCAAAAAATAAAAAACCCAGAGGTGATCAAATACCACCAAAAGAAAGCTGTATTTGTGGGGAAAAAGGACAAAAAATTCATTAGGGTACAGTGTTGCATGACTGAGTAATTGTCATTCAAAGTGTGAGAGCACCGAAAGCTGAAAATTGGTCTGGGCAGGAGGGGGGTTTAAGTGCCAAGTAAGCAAGTGGTTAAAATACTGTACTGTACTTCACATATTTGTATTAGGTCAGTTTTCGTAGATAAAAATAAAGAATATAATTTTCTGTTCACGTGAGTGTCAATATATTAATGGGTGTGTTGTGTACATATAGATCTTCCCATACCATATACTCACTACACATAATCATAACCCTAACCAATTAATTTCCGAAACCCTAACCGTAAAATCAACCATAACCCTGACACGTGTGCAATCAGTGCATCAATATACAAATGCACATTGATATTCAATATACTTACACTTTTTTATATAGGTTCCAGGAGGTAGGCTGTAATGGTCATGGTACATGAGATGTAATCCATAGTAAGCAAGAAAAGCAATGCAGACATTTCACACCATAGTTGTCTTCCAAAAAATATCTTTTATTTATTTCAAATTTTAAATCTGCATGAAATTACATACATTTTGAAACATTTTCGTGAAACAATGAATCTTCAAACATTGTAAAAACACATCGAAATGACAATACTCTTTTTCCTTTTAACTTTCCAATTCTCTGCCCCTTCATGCTTTTCCCCCTCACTCGATCTGTTCCTTAGTATGACCCTCCTACTGACTATGACCCTCCCGCTGACTCTGACCCTCCCGCTGACTCTGACCCCCTCGCTGACTCTGACCCCCTCGCTGACTCTGACCCCCTCGCTGACTCTGACCCCCTCGCTGACTCTGACCCCCTCGCTGACTCTGACCCCCTCGCTGACTCTGACCCCCTCGCTGACTCTGACCCCCTCGCTGACTCTGACCCTCCCGCTGACTCTGACCCTCCCGCTGACTCTGACCCTCCCGCTGACTCTGACCCTCCCGCTGACTCTGACCCTCCCGCTGACTCTGACACTCCTACTGATTATGACCTGCCATATTGCAAAATAGCACCACAACACTTTACATTTTGGTCAGCGGTGGGATGCATGTCCTTACATTGGTGGTGCATCTCACCTCTCACCCTAATATTTTGGTAAACTTTTTCCCATGTTTTCCATCAAGTTATCAAAACATGTTAGAATAAAATTCTTCAAAAAACAAAAATACAATATAAAGCATTAATGTAAACAAATCCAACATGGATTAACATCATGAAAGTGGCAGTGCCGTTTAACGGGTAGGCAATAAATTAAAATACGTTAACATTTTGTTGCTTAGGCAGCTGTTGCTTGCCGCAAAGGCACAGGCGGGGATATGACTCTATCGTGTGGTTCACTTGGGGGACCATATAGCAAAATCACACCACAGCCCTTTACATTTTTGCACATAGGTGGGATGTCTGACCTTACATTGGTGGTCTGTGTGATTAGTGGTCATTAGGATTCATGGCCTTACATTTTGGTCAGAGGTGGGATATATGCCCTGACATTGGTGGCCAGAGGTGCGATGCATGGCCTTTCATGCTGTATCCCCCCTCTCCTCCTAATCCTGAGCTATATCCCAAGTTAACACTTGAAGACATGAAAAAATATTAGAATAATCTTTTCAAATCACATAAAGAACATAAAACATAACGTGAAAATAATCTAATATGGATTAACAAAATAAAAATGGCAGTGCCATTTAACATATAATAATCTATAAATTATGAAAGGTTTTAACACTTTGTTGCTCAGGTGTTGCTTGCCTCAAAGGCACAGGCGTTAATATGACTCTATCCAGTGGTTCACTCGGCAGCCTATATTGTGAATTTGTCGGAGGCATAGAATGAACTTCAAGTGACTGATTTCGATATGCATAAGGACCAAGATTGATTGTTTTGTGCTGATCACTTGGTCCTGACACAGGTGGATATTGATTTGCCATGGATGACATTTGATTGTACAGCTGGAGTGGTCTGCTTTGTTGTGGGAAATGGTGAGGATTTTGGGAAGGAATTGGATATGGGATTCATGGTCTTGGCGTCTCAATTATGCTTGAGTGTTCATCATAACGAGAGGCATAAGGCTTAGGTGCTTGGTTTGACTCAGAATAAATGGGATTTGTACTAGTGCTCTCGTGCATTGGAGGATGGTGTGTCATAGTGAAGGAATGTATGCAATGTTGCACTGCTATTCTCATGCTAAAGTAATGTTCTGGCAAAACTTCTTTGAGCAGAGGTACCAAACTTACTGCAAACATGGTACGAGGGCATCGCTGAACATCTAATTGTTCTGTGATCCCTGACACTATGTTAAGTAATTTGTTTCGTCAGGGTTTTCCATCTGTTCAGCTTCCCTGCTGCTTCACTTCCTGCGTGGGGAATAGGGATAAGCCGAACACCCCCCCGTTCGGCTCGCACCAGAACCCGCGAACGGACCTAAAGTCCGTGCGAGCTTTAGAACCCTATTAGTTTTAATGGATGCGAACGTTCAAAATTAAAAGTGCTAATTTTAAAGGCTAATATGCATGTTAATGTCATAAAAAGTGTTTGGGGACCTGGGTCCTGCCCCAGGGGACATGTATCAATGCAAATTTTTTTTTAAAAAACGGACGTTTTTTCAGGAGCAGTGATTTTAATGATGCTTAAATTGAAACAATAAAAGTGTAATATTCCTTTAAATTTTGTACCTGGGGGGTGTCTATAGTATGCATGTAAAGGGGCGCATGTTTCCCGTGTTTAGAACTGTCTCTGCAAAAAGTGTCATTTTTGCAAGTAAAAAAGCTACGGTATTTAAAATCACTCGCGGCTAATGTGAATTGACGGCTCCCGTAATACAGAGAACAGTCATTCATTGAAACTGAAAGTCATTCATAAAAAAAAAAAGTAATTGATAAAAAATAAAAAAAATGAAAAAAAAAAAAAAAAGCGTGGGGGTCCCCCCAAATTCAATAACCAGGCTCTTCAGGGCTGGGATGGATATTAAGGGGAACCCCAGCCAAAAAAAATGGCGTAGGGTCCCCCTCAAAATCCATACCAGACCCTTGAGGTCTTGGATGGATTTTAAGGGGAACCCTAGCCAAAAAAAATGGCGTGGGGTCCCCCTCAAAATCCATACCAGACCCTTATCCGAGCACGCAACCTGGCAGGCTGCAGGAAAAGAGGGGGGACGAGAGCGCCCCCCCTCCCGCCTGAACCGTACCAGGCCACATGCCCTCAACATTGGGAGGATGCTTTGGGGTCCCCCCCAAATCACCTTGTCCCCATGTTGATGAGGACAAGGGCCTCTTCCCCACAACCCTGGCCATTGGTTGTGGGGGTCTGCGGGCGGGGGGCTTATCGGAATCTGGAAGCCCCCTTTAACAAGGGGACCCCCAGATCCCGACCCCCCCCCCCCCCCTGTGTGAAATGGTAAGGGTACCATTTCACCAAAAAAGTGTCAAAAATGGTAAAAATGACAGGAGACGGTTTTTGACAAGGACGAGAAGACCAGCGCAAGAAGAAGCGGATCGGAGGAAGAAGAAAATGGAAGAAGAAGATGGAAGAAGAAGATGGAAGAAGATGACGGAAGGAGAAGATGAAGAAACCGAAGGATGAAGAAGAAAGAAGAAGATTTTAATAAAGGAATTGTCAAAGACCGTCTCCTGTCATTTTTACAATTTTTGACGCTTTTTTGGTGAAATGGTAGGGGTAGTACCCCCTTACCATTTCACACAGGGGGGGGGCGGGATCTGGGGGTCCCCTTGTTAAAGGGGGCTTCCAGATTCCGATAAGCCCCCCCGCCCGCAGACCCCCACAACCAATGGCCAGGGTTGTGGGGAAGAGGCCCTTGTCCTCATCAACATGGGGACAAGGTGCTTTGGGGGGACCCCAAAGCATCCTCCCAATGTTGAGGGCATGTGGCCTGGTACGGTTCAGGCGGGAGGGGGGGCCGCTCTCGTCCCCCCCTCTTTTCCTGCGGCCTGCCAGGTTGCGCGCTCGGATAAGGGTCTGGTATGGATTTTGAGGGGGACCCCACGCCATTTTTTTTTGGCTAGGGTTCCCCTTAAAATCCATCCCAGACCTCAAGGGTCTGGTATGGATTTTGAGGGGGACCCTACGCCATTTTTTTTTTTTTGGCTGGGGTTCCCCTTAATATCCATCCCAGACCTGAAGGGCCTGGTTATTGAATTTGGGGGGACCCCCACGGTTTTTTTTTTTTTTTTTTATCAATGAATGACAGTTCTCTGTGTTACAGGAGCCATCAATTTATTAGCCGCTAGTGCTTTTAAATAGCTTTTTTCCTGCAAAAATTACACTTTTTGCAGGGAAAGTTCTAAGCACAGGAAACCTGGCCCCCTTCACAGGCCACCTATAGACACCCCCCAGATGTGATACTGCAATGCTGTTCTAACAGCACGCACACACAAATCCCCAGAAATAGAGCATATCTTGTCAGCAGTCAGCAACACACTGACACGCTGACACTGTGACTGAAACATAATATGCGAGGCCGCGGCGGCCTCTTATACCGTGGGGCGTGTACTAAAGCCCCTGAGCTATAATTGGCTACAGGCATCCTGCCTGTAGCCAATTATGGCTCTCCTCGCTGCCGGCGCTGTGATTGGCCAAGCATGCGGGGTCACAGTGCATGCTTGGCCAATCATCAGCCAGCATTACACAGCGACTAGTGCAATGCATTGCGGGACGCTCGCATCACACGAATTTGATGTGAGCGGCCTAAATAGTTCTGGGCTCGCCGAGCGGGCGAGCACCCGATGTTCGATTCGAACATGGGTTCGAATCGAACACCGGGCCCATCCCTAGTGGGGAAGTTGACTGATTTTTCTTTTTGTTGGAAGGTGTAGAAATGTTACTATCTTCATTATCTTGCTGCATAGTTGGTGAGTCATGTACCTCTATTGAGTCAACTCCCACCTCAAAAGATGAAGAATCTTCTCTGCTTGCAGCAAATGAAACTCCCTCATCTAGGTCAACTATAGCAGCATGCTCCTCTTCCTCCTCCTCTTCCGAGAGAGAGAGAGAGAGAGAGAGAGAGAGAGAGAGAGAGAGAGAGAGAGAGACTCTTGTTGGAAAACTTACTTTCTTAATTCGAGCACAGGTTTTAGAAAATCAAGGTATCTGGCAAACGCATAGGGACGCTTTGGGGCAGCACCAGACTCGCTCGTGCTTCCCGCTCCATTCTCTGGTATCTTTGCAATGTATCCTTTAGGCTTCGCCACCTAGTACGTATGAGGTGTTCTGTAATCCAAAATAAAAAAATACATGAATTAGTGTTCAATGGAAATAATTCTCCTTACAATGCAGGTCAGTGGGATGCATGGTCAGTGGTATGCATGTCCTTAAATTGGTGGTCAGTGGTATGCTTGCCCTTACATTGGTGGTCAGTGGTATGCATGCCCTACATTGGTGGTCAGTGGTATGCATGCCATTACATTGGTGGTCAGTGGTATGCATGCCCTACATAGGTGGTCAGTGGTATGCATGCCATTACATTGGTGGTCAGTGGTATGCATGCCATTACATTGGTGGTCAGTGGTTTGCATGCCCTCCATTGGTGGTCAGTAGTATGCATGCCATTACATTGGTGGTCAGTGGTATGCATGCCCTACATTGGTGGTCAGTGGTATGCATGCCCTACATTGGTGGTCAGTGGTATGCATGCCCTACATTGGTGGTCAGTGGTGTACATGCCATTACATTGGTGGTCAGTGGTATGCATGCCATTACATTGGTGGTCAGTGGTATGCATGCTCTACATTGGTGGCCAGTGGGATGAAGAAATAAGTACTTATCTTTTTGTTTGCGAACTTGTGGTGTAAAGACTTCCCAGTCAGCATACATGGTTTTACAAATCTCTTCCCAGCCTCTGCACTTAAAATTTTAATTTGGGTATCCGGCTGTTCCAAATGTATGGACTGTCACGAACCAGATAAATGAGTTCCTCATTGTCGATGGTGCTACGACGCTTGGGGGCCATCTTATCTCTTTGCTTTTAGACATGAGACAGGAAACAGGATGTTAGAGGGCACAGGAAACAGGAAGTGAGGGGGCAGTACTCGTAGGAGAAGCTGGAGGTAAAGAAATCGCACATATGTGAACCATCATTGCGAATCCAGAAAGTTTTACACTCATGTCTATGGAGACTAGATTCACAACGCAGTAAAACCGGACAAGACCCTTTTTTTCATCGCAGCGCATTCGTTGAGGAATCGCAACGCATGTATGTGAATGACCGTCATTGAAACCAATGACTTTGGGGATGACGTGTGAATTAAATGTGTGTTTGACGCATCGCAATCAGTAGTAAATCGCACAAGTGTGAACCGGGCCTTAATACCTGATCTGTGCCTATCCAAGTGGGTATCTGGAGGCATACAATGGATTTCAGATCTGTCCATAAACAACAAACTGAAATCCTTCAAACAGTTACAATCGGAATTTAGTCTACCATCATCTGAACAATTTAACTACCTTCAGGTATCTTCATATCTCAACAGTAGAAAACCGTTACATCACAATTTATTGCCGCGTACAAACGAGCAAAATTTCCATCCGAAAAATCTTGGATGGTTTTTCCAACGGAATTCCGCTCAAGCGTGTCTTGCATACACACGGTCACCCAAAAGTTCTCTGAACTTTTGACCGCCAAGAACGCAGTGACATACAACACTACGACGAGACGAGAAAATTAAGTTCAATGCTTTTGATCATGCGTCAAATTGTTTCAGAGTATGCGTGATTTTTTGCACGTCCGAATTGCATACAGGCGATCACATTTTCAGATAGGAACTTTTCCCGACCGAAAAAATAAAAATAATTTGCTGGAATTCCGCAAAAGACCGATGGAGCATACACACGGTCGCATTTTCCAACAAAAAGCTCTCATCAGAGTTATGCTGGCGTCATTTCTGATCGTGTATGCGACGTAAGGGTAACTTCGTGTCCACCTTTTATTAAGTGGTCCTTGGGGAATTCAAGACTGTATGCAGCGGTAACAAATACAAGCAAGGTGAAAGCCAGGAAGGTGACATCAGAGATCCTCTGCATAGCTTGAAAAATAAAACAGATGTCATCATTAGGCAAGCCGGCGTAGGCAGAGGTCTGGTAATACAAGACAGGGAGTGTTATCTTGAGAAGGCCTATAAGTTGATAGGCGACATAGACACCAATGAATGACTCCCATGTGACTCAACTGGTACATATAGAGGGGAATTTAAGAATTTACTGGACAAGGTCCTCCGCGATAATGTATTGACGAAAAATTAATATCTATTCCTGTACGTGAAACACCTGGTAGTACCACACTTCTACCATAAACCGAAAATTCACAAAGACATGGAGAATCCTCCGGGCAGACCCATCATCGCTGGAATTGATAGCGTGACCAGCAACTTAGGTTGCTATATAGACCACTTCCTGCAATACCAAGTGACTAGCTTACATTCTTATATAAAAGGCTCTGGCCATGCATTGTATTCTTTATCTTCCTATACCGGCCAGGAAGGATATGGATGGCTGTTATTGGATGTAGCCTCATTATATACATTGATACAACATGAATTTGGCCTCAGAGCAGTACTTCACTTTTTAGCAGAAGCTCAAAAGTTTCATAATGACTCAGCATAATTCCTGTACAAGAGCATAGAATTCACGCTAACACACAATTATTTTTCATTTTTGGGAAACTACTATAGACAAATGATGAGCACAGCTATTGGGGCAAGGTTCGCCCCTAGCTATGCCAATCTTTTTATGGGCTACTGGGAGCTTCAATACACCTTGGCAAACAACCCCTATGGGATGAACCTTGTCCTCTACATGTGTTATAAAGATGACTTTCTTATCATTTGGAATGACACAGATGAAGAGCTGAGGGGTTTTATGGCCCACTGCTCAAACAATCCCTATGGATAACCTTCACTCATGTAGTAGATGCCAAATAGATCTAATGTCTTTCTGGACCTGGAATTGTGGGTAGACGATGAAGGTTTTATATATTCAAGGACTCACTTTAAACTGGGGAATTTGTACTTCCATGCCCATTGTCCCCATCATTCTAGATAGATAAAGAATGTACCTTATGTTCAGTTCTGCAGGTTAAAATGTACCTGAACTCACAGGGAAGAATATAAAGAACAGGGCTTGATTCTAAAGAAAAAGTTCAAGGAGAAGGGTATATGAATAAACACACATAGAAGAAGCCTTTAACAAATACTGGGTGTTGTATGATAAAGAACCCTCAAGCGCCACAGTCCTTCAAGAAAAGGCAGCGCATGCACAAGTAAGATTCTGTACAAGGTACAACAACAAAGTGCCATTGATGCAGAAAATCTTTAGGGAAAACTGGAGGATATTGAAACAAGATCCTGTCCTAAAGAACTGCCTATTAGTGATGGACGAGCTGTCTGGGCTGAGCATCAGTTCGGCCCCAAACAGAGCCCATTCGCTGGTCAGGTGCAAGACTTTGCCAAATTAGGGCACTGAGCACTGGGAGAGCCCTGATTGGACAAAGTCATGATGACTTTGCCCAATCATGGTTCAGTGCTCATAGTCCCAGCCCAACACTATAAATGTTTCTTTTTGTGCTGTATACACACTTTTTTTCCCCCTGCCCCCTTTTTTAAATTGTCAGCCGCAATTTGTCCTACTGCGACGCTGGTGTTCCCCTTTTTTTTTAATAATATATATAGATTTTTTTTGGTTTTTCAATTCGGGCCAGTGGCAATCATTAATTATACACAGTTTATAGTGCACCAAGCACCACATTTTTTTCTTGTAATTTTGGTCGGAAAAAGCTATGATGGTTGTTCCAACGGAATTCCGCCCAAGCTTGTCTTGCATACACGCGGTCACATCAAATTCCGACAGACAAGAACGCGGTGACGTACAACACGTACGACAGGACTATAAAAAGGAAGCTCAATAGCCACTGAGCCACCCTTTGGGCTCCTTCTGCTAATCTCGTGTTTATCTCGTGTTAGTAGAAGTTTGGTTAGAGACGATTCGCGCTTTTCAGACTCATGCTTTTCAGTAGACATGTGCACACTGAAATATTTTGTTTTGGAATTTCGTTTTCGTCCAAAAAATGTATTTATTTAGTTACTTCCGAAAATTCATTTTTAATTATTTTGTTTCGTTAAAAAATGCATTTGTCCGTAAATCCGAAATAATTTAGGTTGAATCTGTCATTGAAGGCTTATGGTGTCTGTCAAATGTTCTAAGAAGATTTGACGGAGCAGCTAAACTGTATGACGCAGCAATCGTACATTTCCGGTCCAATGTTCCGCTTACAAGCTATAGTAGAATTCTAATGTTGTATGACACTAGTAATAATTATATTTATTAATTAATATTACTAGTCAACCAACATTAGAATTCTTCTATAGCCTATGGGCGGAGCATTTGACCATAAATGTCCGCTCGCTGCGACTGCTTTGTCGAATCTTCATGTCAAATCTTTTCTCTCTATGTCAAATAATCTTGGACTAATTGGAAGGCCAGTATGGTGGCCTGAAGTTATGGGAGGAGCCCGGAGGGTATTTAACCAGCCCACTTCCTGCCTGTCTTTGTCCCCTGTTTCCTGTGTGAGATACCTGATACGTCAGACATCAAGGCCTGACTAGTTCGAGACAAGCGCTGTTTGTGACTGGTTCGTGAGCTCCGTTTCGTTTGTCCGTCTCTGTGTGTTTGTTGTAGTCCCTTGTTCCGTGTTCGTGAGTCGTGTTGTTCCCTTCGTGTCACACTCGTGTTACCGAGTCGCAGGTTCCGTACTACGAGTCTGGTTCGGCTGTCGCAGGTAGGGCTTCGGCTCCCATGTTTTACGTTTTCTTGCACTGTTTGTCATGTCACTAAACTGTGGTATGCGTAGATCACGAGCCACGTACAGCTTGTCTCGAAACACCAGGACATTCATCCGCACGTTTTGGGTTGTACACGATCGGGAGCTACCAAGCGGCACACACAACTCGTATCCACTCTCACGACACTCCGACCGATGCCGCATCCGACGCTCGGGTGTTACCCCACGCGGTCGGGTCCCGCAGTCTTTGAATCGTTCGAACATTGCCGACTCATGGGTGCACTCGCCGGGCATCTTTCATCTCATGTCACATCGTTTTAAGTCATTTGTGTCAGCAAGCATGTCGAATCGCTGTTTGCATTCCGAATCGCTGTTGGCATGTCGATCATACGTATCACTTCGACCGTGTCAAATCATTTCATTATATTAGCATGGCAATCATTTCATCATTTCTAACATGGCATTAACTCGTGGCATTTCAATCATGCCAACATTTCGAGCCATCCGGTCATGCTAAGTCATTTTGCATCGTTCCTAGCAGGGCGATCATGTCATCATTTCATTGCTGTCACTAGCCGCGCTCGGATTCGAATCGTGTCGCATTCCAATGCACTGATTCGTCTCGTGGTGCCCCAGATTACGGCCTTATTTCTATACATGCTCCAGAGATTGGCTCACCGTTCGTACGGATGCGGGCTCAAGTCTAGTCTTTGTCATGGTTTCCGTCACTTATTACGTTTCGGCCCGAATCCGGTCGCATCCGAAATGCAACGATTCGCACCGGTTCGCCTAGCTGCCCGGCCTCATTTCTATACATGCTCCAGAGACAGATTCAGTTAGAAGTTGCCTCGGTCGGTTGAGTCTAGTCTTTGTCATGGCATCATTTCTGTCACTTATTACGTCTGGTTGGGTCCGGTCGCATCCACAGATGCTCCGACCGGGTCAATCCGGGCGCCCAGCTGCTCGGCCTCATTTCGATACATGCGCCAGGGACAGAATCACATCGCAGGTTTCGATCATTCTTGATTCTTGTCCTTGTCAGGGTATATCATTTCTGTGTCACCTTACCACGCTTCGGCACGAATTTAGTCACTTCCCTGCGCTAATTCGCGTCGGCGTGCCCTAGGCCGGCCTCATTTCAGCACATGCTCCAGAGACGGATTCAGTTGTCTGTGGAAGCCTCAGTCGTTGATTCTACTCTTTGTCATGGCATCCTTCTGTCACCTATTACGTTCCGATTCGAAGCCGGTCGCATCTGCAAGATGCACCGACCGATTCGATCCGGTGCGCCCAGCTGCTCGGCCTCATTTCAATACATGCGCCAAAGACAGATTCATTTAGAAGGTTCGGTTAGTTTGATTCTGGTCTTTGTCATGGTATATCATTTCTGTGTCACCTTACCACGCTCCGACTCGAATTTAGTCACTTCCTCGCACTAATTCGCGTCGGCGTGCCCCAGGCCGGCCTCATTTCAGTACAGGCTCCAGAGTCCGATCGTGCACAGTTGCTAGACAAGTGGCATGGCAATCTGGGCTCTGTCATGGGAGTGCAATCAGTTCACCTCACGCAGTTGCGCTTGGATTCGAATTCTGTGGCATCTATGATGTCACTATTCGGCCCAGCGTGCCCCAGGACCGGCCTCATTTCAGTACATGCTCCAGAGTCCATCGTGCTCAGTCGCTAAAAAAGTGGCATGGCGATTTAGGCTCTGTCATGGGAGTTCATTCATGTCACCTCACCTAGTTGCGCTCTGGTTCGAATTCCATGGCATCTACGATGTTGTCAATTCGTCCCGGTGTGCCCCAGGTGTTGGGCCACAGTTCACCGTTGTCTCATTTTAGGACATGCTCCAGAGTCCGGTTCGCAGTCACTCGCAATGCGATACGACTGGGCCAGGCCTCTGTCATGAGAGTTTCATGTCATCAAAGGCAACATGTCGGTTCATTTATTTGTTTTGTTGTCTGTCGTTTCGTTCTATTTTTTCATTTAGGTTCATTCATTTCGTTATGGACTGGGATGTCGTGGACACCAAGCTGTTCTGTCGGCACTTTGCGGGCCTACGGCCGCCACAGTGCGCCATGTACCAGTCAGCGACCCACACCACCGTCTGGTGTGCCAACGCAGCCTCCGTCTACCAGGTTGACAACATGGCCACCACTAGTACGGGTCAGGGTCAGCAGGCCCCTGCACAAGGGCTGAAGATGGACAAACTAGGACGACTAGTGCGGACGGCAGGAGCAGCAGCAGTTTGCAACACTTATAGTTATGGCTCCTGCAGCTGTAGCCAGTGTCGTTTACTACTTGTATGTACCCTACGCTAGAGGGCGCACCCCAGGCTTCTATGTGAGGTCAAGCAGAGGAAGACATGACTAAGCCGGGTGAATCTTGTACGACGCGGCATCTAATTGACCTCACATCCCACGCCATCCCTGACGGGTTCCACATCGGGCTCATCTCCCTGCCCCACACCACCCATGAGTGCAGGAACCTACGTTCAGCGCCCACAGAGGATCAAACCATTGACCAACTCCTCCAGACAGAATTAGACCGTGGAAAGTTCTGTAAAAAAAAAAAAAAAGGGGGGAAGAAGACACGTCTAATCTACAGCTTGTCAGCGTCTCACTCTTCCTCCAGTCTCGAACTCTCTCACTCAAGACATGTCTGATGCCTTCGAGTGGTGTCCCATACGGCCCTCCCTTCGGCGCTGGCAGGGTATCAAAGGAGGCACATCATTTTCGCTACCGAATCGACCTTCGGGTCCAATAGTAGCCCCTGGCTTGAACACGTTCGCGGAGACCCTCACGTGGGTCCTCCTGCGGAGGCACAGTGCCAGGAGGTTGCCCACTATCTGGACGTCTTCCTGCTGATGGAACCGCCCGGGACAACCCCAGGGCATCCTAACGGGCTGCTACAGCAGGGGCAGACCTGGCCATGTGGGAGGAGTCCCTGTCTAACTGGAAAGGCGTCTCACTCTTCATTCTCTCGGTGTCCCCCTGTCACCACGGGTGGTGACAGAGGCGGCGGCTTCCACAGGGTGTCGCCATTTTACGCCATTTATGGTCTACAGCCCCCTGGCCTCCACAAGCACTGGCCACATCCAGCTTCGTCACAACGTCTGCCTCTTTAAGCTCTGCCCCATCATGGCAGCTGCTCACTTATGGGGCATCAGCTGCTCCGGACAGGTCATAGCGTTACAACTGACAACCTAGCCATAGCAGAGATCATCAGCTAGGCAGGTCCAAGTCCAGGCCCATCATGCCCCTCCTTCATAGGCTTACAGGTAAGTTGATCCAGGGAACATCCGATTGCCTCTCGGGGGATCAGGAAGGAATTTTTTCCCAGCTGTGGCGAATTGGATCATGCTGTTTTGGGTTTTTCGCCTTCCTCTGGATCAACTGTGGGTGTAGGATTGTGTATATGGGGTTGTATCAGGGGCAGGTCCAGAGTCTAGTCTCGGGTGGGGGAACTGCCAGCTGTCCCTTCAGCGTCAGGTTAACATCCACTGTTCATCCATTCCGGGCAAGCGCAACTTAGCAGCAGAGCCGCCTCCCCCCTTTGGCTCGGCGTCCCTCTTCGGACAGATGCCTGGAGTCAGTCCCCGGTCGGTCACTACCTCGGACTAGTCACGGCTGGCCCTGGTGTAACTCAGCACCTAACGTTAGCTACCAACTTCGTCAGTGCATCACGCGCCGGCTATACCCGCAAGGCATCTCTTCAGAACCACAGTAACTGGTGCCCAGTCGCCACAATGAACCGGTCGGCCACACTTATGTCCGGTCAACCAGACATCAGTCCTCTTCTGCCTTCCCAGTGGAGTTACTCAACACGTCCCTGTTCATGGCACCTACCCAGATTCTTCTCAGCTGCCTACCCCTGAACCTCAGTCGGTATTCTGGACTTTATTCGGACCGGGGCTGCCACAACAGCGTCCCGGCAGGGCATCCCGGTCCACATCATCTTGGATATAGCTTGATGGGGGTCAGCCTGCTTATCCCGCTGTATTCCTAATCCACAAGTGGAATGGCTCAGGCGTTGACCAAGCTTACCCAGTAATTCACCCCACCAATTAAGTTATTCCCTACCTGAAGGTTTTGCCTCCTTATCTTGGTGTACCGTACGAAGGACCAAGGCACACTTTCAGGTCCTTTTCATGTTGGTAAGTTTGTGTTAATCCTGTATGTCATCTTTACTCGTATCGTCCGTAGGGCTCTAGACCATAAATTGGAAGGCCAGTATGGTGGCCTGAAGTTATGGGAGGAGCCCGGAGGGTATTTAACCAGCCCACTTCCTGCCTGTCTTTGTCGGTTTCCTGTGTGAGATACCCACCCTCCCTTCCCTTCTTAGGGCATTTCTCAAGTGTTCTTACTCCAAACAGAATACTCAGTTCACATCATTGCATAGCTACTCTCATTCCATCACTCCTTATCTAGGGTATGCCCCCTTATATTGGTGTACCGTACGAAGGACCAAGGCATACTTTCAGGTCCTTTTCATGTTGGTAAGTTTTAGACATGGGATCCGTCAAAAAATACGTTTCGTTTCGTTCCGTTTTATTTCGTATCCAAAAAAATTCGTAATTCGGGTTTCGTATACGGAATTTAATTCGGATTCGTACGAAATACGGATTTCGTACGAATCGTAAGAATCGTTAATTTGGTTAACGAATAGCGACACTCTACGAATAATATCCGAAAACGTATTAAGGTTGCATAACAACAGTCTATTGTGTGTGTGTACTGTGTAGACAATAGCTCTGCCTATGCCTAACGTTATTCTAATGGATTTGTAAATTCGTTACTTTTTTTGGTTTGTTGATTGGTCATTTTACATGTCTCTCTTTCTCTTACAATGGCGCTGTCTAACGTGCTTCGAATGTATTCGTACATTCGTAACTTTTTTTTTGGTTTGTTGATTCGTAATTTTCCGTGTCTCTTAAAATGGCGCTGCTTATTCTTAACGTGCTTCGAATGGATTCTTAAATACGTTACTTTTTATTGTTTGTTGATTTGTCATTTTACGTGTCTCTCTCACAATGGCCCTGTCTAACGTGCCTCGAATGGATTCGTACATTCTTAACTTTTTTTGTTTTTGTTTGTTCAGTCGTCATTTTTCGTGTCTCTTACAATGGTGCTGCCTAACGTGCTTCGAATGGATTCTTAAATTCGTTACTTTTCTTTGTTTGTTGATCTGTCATTTTACGTGTCTCTCTCTCACAATTGCGCTGTGACTGTCTAACGTCCTTCGAATGGATTCGTAACTTTTTTTATTTGTTTGTTGATTCGTCATTTTACGTGTCTCTCTGACTCTCTCACAATGGCGCTGTCTAACGTGCTTCGAATGGATTCTCAAATTCGTTATTTTTTTTGGTTTGTTGATTTGTCATTTTACGCGTCTCTCTCTCACAATAGCGATGTCTAACGTGCTTCGAATGGATTCGTAACTTTTTTTTTTTTTGGTTTACTGATTCGTCATTTTACGTGTCTCTCACTCTCTCACAATGGCGCTGGCTAACGCGCTTCGAATGGATTCGTACATTCGTAACTTTTTTCTTTTTGGTCGTTGATTCGTAAATTTACATGTCTGACACAGTGGCGCTGCGGCGCTGCATGCGTCGAATGGATTCGTACTTTTCTAATACATCGCTGTTATTCGTAACTATTCGAAATCTCGTTTATTCTTTACTTTCGTTTTTGACATGTGCCTATAGTCTCCGCCCCTGGATGTAGTTTTGAGAGGCCGGCCCCTGGATGTAATTTAGAGAGACCGTGTGACTCCGTGTGACTGTAGTGTAGTGAGGGAGGAACAGAGAGAGAGCAGAGCAGAGAGCAGAGCAGAGACTGAGAGCAGAGAGAGTGGTATTGTTGGAGTTGTGGTTGTTGTTTTTGTGTGGACTGAATTTGTGATTTGTGTGGAATTAGAATGTCTGGGAGTGAGAATGTATGTGTGAGTGAGAGTGTTGGTTTGAAAGTTGTTGTTGTGAGTGAGAGTGGAGAGGACTCAGGGGATCGGATGAGTGGAGGGGAGCGCCGGATGAGTGGAGGGGATCGGATGAGTGGAGGGGAGCGCCGGATGAGTGGAGGGGATCGGATGAGTGGAGGGGAGCGCCGGATGAGTGGAGGGGATCGGATGAGTGGAGGGGAGCGCCGGATGAGTGGAGGGGATCGAAAGAGTGGAGGGGAGAAGAGTGGAGGAGAGAGGAGTGGAGGGTCAGGGGGTGGAGGGGAGCACAGGAGTGGAGGGGACTGGAGTGGGGGTGAGAGGAGGATCAGTGGGGGGTTGAGGAGAGAGGAGGGAAGAGTAGAGAAGAGGAAGCGTAGTAGAGAGGACAGGGAGAGGAAGCGTAGTAGAGGGGACAGGGAGAGGAAGCGCGGAGGGGACAGGGAGAGGAAGCGCGGAGGGGACAGGGAGAGGAAGCGCGGAGGGGAGAGGAGGCGTGAAGAGGAGATGAAGAGTGGAAGGGAGCATGGCCATGGAAGTGGAGTGGAGCGGGAGCGGGAGCATGGCCAAAAAAAGAGGCGTATGCCCCCCCCATATCAGAAGATGAAATGTCTGACACCGGCGACCACCAGCGAACCAAACGCAAGCAGCAGCAGAAGACGACGACGTCATCAACAAGGGGGCCAGTCTTTACCCCCCAGGAAAACGCTGCTCTGGTGGCTGCTGTTATGAGGGACAAGGCCACATTGTTCAGCCTCAACGTCCCTACTGCCCAGAAGACAGCAGCCTGGGATCGAGTCCGGGACTCTGTGAATGCCCTGTCCAAGGTTCGCAGGACCACCGCTGGTGTCAGGCACAGGTAATAATTATTCAAATTTTATATCACTCTTAGAACACACCCCATATTTGTGAAAAACACACACAGTAGGCTTTGAGTAATAAACTGATTTGAACGTAACACAAATATATTTATTTGACACAGACAGACACAGAAAAGTAACATGTAAAATAAAAATAATATTAACGTGTGTATATTTACTAAATATACTATTTTCATTTGCAGATTTTATGATTGTCGGGCCTCTGTCCATAAAAAAATTGAGAGGCAGGCCACTGGAGGCAAGACTGTCTTATTTAGACAGTGGGAGGCAGAGCTTAAGGATGGCCTCCTACTTCACGAAGATGCCCCGCCCCCTGGAGTGAGCACTGCCAGTGCCAGATCCGCCGCCAAGCACCAGAGACTGAGAGCTGGTGAGTAAAATAAAATCTATCATTATATATTGCAGTTATATGGTTGTTGTTTGCAGCTCACTATATTTTTTATGACTGCGGCATGTGAGACTTACGTTTTGCTTTACATTCATGTTTTCCAGATCGATCAATGTCATCATCCGTGGAGGAGGGAACAGGAACAGCTGCTTCTGCTTCATGCCCCCCTCAATATTCTGGCAGTGGTGAGTACCTACTACCTACCTAACCAACACAAAGCAAACATAATAACAAACATCTATTTATTGTATTTAACCACCCCCGATGATTTTCCCCCCTTCCTTACCAGAGCACTTTTTGCGATTCGGCACTGCGTCGCTTTAAGTGACAATTGCGCGGTCGTGCGACGTGGCTCCCAAACAAAATTGGCGTATTTTTTTGAACAGAAATAGGGTGGTATTTGGTGGTATTTATTTGATCACCTTTGCGGTTTTTATTTTTTGTGCTATAAACAAAAAAAGAGCAACAATTTAAAAAAAAAAACAATATTTTTTACTTTGTTTGTCATAAAAATTATCCCCCAAAAAATATAAAAATAAATATTTTTTTTCCTCAGTTTAGGCCGATACGTATTCTTCTACATATTTTTGGTCAAAAAAAATTACGTTAAGTGTATATTAATAATTGGTTCGCGTGATCACGGACATATGTACGCAAATGATCATGTACAGATGACTGTGTGCAGGTGATCACGGACATATGTGTGCAGATAATCATTGACACATGTTATTTTACCGGGACATATGTGAGGGACATGTGTTTTTATTATTTTGGGACATGTGTTTTTATTAGGGGACATGTGTGTTTTGGGGACATGTGTGGGGACATGTGTGTTTACACTGTGGGGACACTACACTGGTGATCAGTGAGTAAAAAGCTGTAAAAACAGCTAATACTCACTGATCACCAGCCGGCTGGAGTGATCCGCTCTCCTCTCCTCACCAACGACTTCCGTGTGAGGAGAGGAGAGCCGATTGCCTAGCAAACGGCTGTTTGTTTACATCACATGACGGCTGTGATTCGACACGGCCGTCATGTGATCAGGAGGGCCAATCACCGACCCCTCCTGCCGATCCGAGATGCGGCGTGTCCGGGTGACACGGCCGCATCGGGATCGCGCCACTGCGCTGGCACGCGCGCGATCCCTCTACTTCAGAAGGACGTTCCAGAACGTCAGATCAGAAGTAAACGGCTCCCACCCGGCCGTCTATGTACAGTGGCCGGGTGGGAAGTAGTTAAGTACCGTAGTTTATCGCGATTCCAAGAGCGTTTGCAATTTTAAACCATAACATGTTCGATATCTATCTATTTTACTTGGAGTAACATCGACTATCGCAATATCCCCAAAAATTGGGCTAAATACATTTACTGTAAAAAAAATGTTTTTAATTCAGTTAATTTCTCACCTAAAATTGCTTTTGAAAGGCCGCTGTGCAAATACACACACACTCAGCACTCATATATATATATAATTATAATGTTTGTGGTTCTCAGTAATTTTCTAGAAAAAAGTTTTGATTTTAAATTGTAAACAATAACTGTCATAAATAGGCTTGGTCCAGAAGTGGTTACCATAACTCTTTATTCTATCTTTAACAGAAAGCCTGAGCCGCCATATCCCAGACCCTCCAGCATCAGCTCCTTCTGCCAGGAAGCAACGCCCCATTTCTCCTCAACGTAAGTACTAGAATACGCAAGCTGCCAATATAAAGAAAAAAGGACACAAGGCACCATCATCCACACTAAGTTCACAAACACATAAAAAAAGCTACAACCATCCATTTTTAAGTTCATACACACAGCACACACCCCAAACTAGGGGTCTACCGATTAATGGTGGCCCCTTTTTTTGTAATTATCGTTGACAAACTTACCAATATAGTGCTTCAAGGTGTTGTACTCGGGTGATGCTTGCAGCGGCAGACATCACCCGTCCGGTGCCGTTTTTTAACAACCAATGTGGCTAAGCACTAGCAGCCGCTTGTCTGTTATTACAAACAGTTGGAGGGGAAGTCCTCCCCAGAAGTGCAGTCGCTGTAAATCTGAGGAGAAACTCTGAATTGAGGGGAAGCTCTGCTGATTTTATCTTCCAATCGTGTACAAACAAACATTCTGTTTTTTTTCCCTTGCATGACTGTCCCCCTCAGATCTACAGCGACTGCACTTCCAAGTGCACTTGTAGTGGAAAGTGTATTTTCCTTTAGTAAATAGACCCCACTGTTAGTATTGTAACCTATAATTGTTTATTCTATTACTACAATATTTGGAAATGCATCTGATCTTAGTATCTGAACGCCACTACAATCAGACAGCCACCAGTAACAGTAAGTTAGTAACTAGGGTGGAACTTAGAAGAGTAGTGAAAATAAATTATTTGCTATATATTATAAAGAGAAAAACAAACCTATTTTTATTGAAAGCGTTTGTTTAAAAAAAAAAAAGAAACCTGTTCCCTTAAAAACTTAAGGAAGGACCACCCGCCGCAGTTATATGTCGGCTGTTTGAAGAGGACCACCATTGTTATGGCAGCAGATAGCTGCCATAACCCCGGTATCTTCTTCAGCGGGCGGTCCTCTTTCAGATAAAATTGGTTACTGCGGCGGACTTGCCGCAAGTTCACTTTTATCAGGGGCCAAAGAGGCGGTGGAGACGATCAGGTCCACTTCTGCCCTCCAATCTTAAAGGGTTTTTTTTTTTTTTGGGTGGGGGAGAAGAATATGACATTTCTTTTTATATTAATTTTTTATTGTATTTTTGTGTAGATAATATATGAGATCTGAGGTCTTTTTGACCCCAGATTTCACATTAAAGAGGACCTGTCTCTTTTTTTTTCTATTACAAAGGATGTTTACAATACATTCCTTGTAATAGGAATATATGTATATGTTACACAAATAGTATTTATTTTTTAAAGGACAATGTCAAAATAAAAAGGAATAAAATATGTTTTTATTATAATCTCTAGAAATCAATTTCTTTGAATGCTAGCATCAACATTGGCTATCTCGTCTATTTCAGATCAACAAGAAGACCTGTCAGACGGGATTTCGCTCCGGGATGAGACCGAGCTGACCCCTTTGGCCCAGAAGCAGACTCTAGGGCCACAGGAAGCTGCCCCCCCTGTACGTCCTCCACTGCCTCACCCTCCAGAGGAGCAGCCAGTGCCGCAGTTGCCACCACCGACACAGAGTCAGACAACTGTCCTGCTGACAGAGATGCGGAGGCTGGCCAAAGCCAACAAAAAAATGCAGAGGGAGAATCGTAGGTTGAACCGGACCCTCCACCGTGTCATCAGAAACCACACTGATGATATGGAAAGGATGTGGGTCCGGTTCAACCAACAACAGAACCAGGCAATGGAGCATTGCAAATTATGTTTGCTGGAAGCAATTTCCAGACACAATGCTCCATTGCCTGGTACTAGCACTACCACCACCATGAGCAGCCGAGAAGCCTCTCCATCATGATGAAACCAGCATCCACTGCGTGCTCCAGGACCATAGCTATTTTGTTTGTTTGTTCTGTTCAAATCTAATATATTATTTTATACTTTTATTTTGTGTGTAAAAATAAAGTTGTTTTGAAGTAATAAAACCAGCAGTATTTAGTGCTTGATTTTGTTGAGGGAGGTGTTTATGTTTACAGCACACTAGACACATAGACACACTGTGATAAGCCACATTGACACAGAAATAAAAAGTTCCCTCCTACGCCTGCTCCGCAACTCAAAAGGAGTGTTGCAAAGCGAGCTATACATTCTGTCCCCCACCCCATCCCATTCCCCATCCAAGGTAGCCAGGCAGACATATAGGACAGAATAAGGTGACAAACACTACTGTACAACTGAACATAGAAATGTTTATTAGGTCTCTCTAAAGCATAAAGCAACTCCAACAATAAATTATTAATAACTTAACTTAACAGTAGTTAGTTCCCTTCTGCAATGGCAGAAAACAAAAACACTCCCCTTCCCCCACCCAAACATATTGGGGCACATCAGGGCATATTGGGGCACATCAGGGCATACTGGGGCACATGGCATATTATTGGGGCACATTGGGGAACATCAGGCCACAGCGTTTACCAGCTTGTGGATTAGTATAATTACATTTGGCACATCGAACAACAATTGAATGGGTATAAATATTTTTTGGGCATTTAAGAAACTTTGATTGTGGGGAGGGACAGGGTCCAACTAAAGAGTCTAAGACCAAGAGGCCATCTCTGCTGCAGAGTGCAGACAGTCAGTCAGTGAGTTCAAGGAATGTCCAGAGTAAGGGAGGGGTACCCCAGCTTTGGCAAATTTATTTTCAAAAATGCTAACTGCTCCATTAGCTGGGGGGACAACTGTGATCTTTGGGGTGACAGGATGTTTCCCGTCACAGAAAACACCCGCTCACTCTGGACACTTGTTGGAGGGCAGGACAGTAGCTCCTTGGCAATATCTGCGAGGGCAGGCCACTCCTCGCTCTTCTCCTGCCAAAAAGACATAGGATCTGTGGTGGGGTGCACTGGTGGGGATGACAAATATGTCATGACAACCTCCTTTGATGAAATGCGTTTCCTGGGGCGCACTATGCTGCTGGAGGTTCCCATTAGGGTGTCAAATGCCTCAGTCAAGACGGAAGAAGATGCTCCGCGACCGCTGGCAGGAGCTCTGCTGCTCACTTCAGAATCAGTAGATGCTGTTGCATGGGAGAGGGGGTTTTCAATATCTTCTACCTCCTCTTCCTCCTCTCCCAGCTCTTGCGGCCTTACCATCTGCCTTTCCCTCTGACGCACCCTGTCAATCAGTCTGTCCCGCCATGTTGTGAGAGCACTGCACTGCACAGCCATTTTGCCCTTGCAACGAGGGTCACACATGGCAGCCAGCATCAGTTCTGGGCAAGAGGCGGTCAAATCCTGCGTGCGCCTGCCCAATTCCAAGAGAAATGTCTTGAGCAGAGCCAACACATCAGGTTGAGGGACACCACCAGGCAAAGGTTCCTGAGCTGACATGAACCGCTCCAATTTAGTCTGAAGATGGTTAAAAAGCGGCAGCACATTAGCAATGCTGGCATCCTCGCGGCTCAGATGTTGTGTCACAGAGAGGAATGGTTTGAGGACTGCCACAATCTGCCCAATTATGGCCCAGTCCTCCCTGCCTAAAGGTCTCTCTATGCCGATATTATGTTCGCAGGCCATGGCATGGAGAGCCTTCTGCTGCTCAAGGATGCGTTCCAGCATTGCTAGGGTTGAATTCCACCTAGTCCCCACATCCTGTTTTAGGAAGTGTTCTGGAAGGCCTGCCTTCCTCTGTTCCAACCTGAGGAGGTGGCTGTCCCTCACACTTCGATGGAAGTGGCCAGCCATCTTCCGGCAAGAGTCCACCACTTTGGACAGCCTTCCATCGCCGCCAGAATTAGCCTCCACCAATCGGAAGCTGTCGGTTACCACCTGGTGGAGAAGGTGGGCTGAGCAGCGCACACCCACAAATCTGCCATCCCTTACAGCCTTCACCATGTTGCTGCCTCCGTCTGTCACAATATAGCCAATCCTGTAGCTGTTGCTGTCAGTGTCTGCCTGAAACCACTGCAACAACATTTTCTGCAGGGCTTGCAGGATATTTTGCGCTGTATGCTTCTCATCAAGCACCTCAGCGTGCAGCAGAAAAGAACGGTGCCCCTCTTTGACAAGTGCTGATGACGAGGATCCAGATGACACCTTGCCCTGCCACCAATGTGCCGTCAGGGACAGGAAGGCGTGTCGGGCACTAGATGCACTCCACAGGTCAGTGGTCAGGTGCACTGCCTGTCCACCTGCCTTTCTAATCTCGTCCTTCAGCACCCCAACACAAGACCTGTATAAGGCTGGCACCACAGTTTGGCTAAAGGTCTTTCGTGATGGCACACGGTACTGTGGTGCAACAGCCTGCATCAACTGCCTGAAGGGCTCACCTTCTACCATATTGAATGGTGCTCCTCCAACTGCAATAAGCTGGCCGATCAGGCGTGTAATCTTCCTAACCTGTGCCTGAGACATTCCTTTTGTACTGTGAAAGCCACCAAAATCTTCCAGGGTGGCCTGGTGGCTGGTATGGGTTGGATGTGGGGTGGTGGTGCTGGTACTTATGGTGGTGGCTGTGGTGGTGCCACTATTGGTATTAGTTCCTCTTTTGGTGTTTGGAGGGGACACAATTTTCTCCCCTAACAGCACAGCCTGGTGGTGCACACGCATGTGCTGGTTCATCCCGCTGTTGCTGAGATGCCCTATGTCTCGGCCCGGCTGATGTCCCTGCCACAATGCTTGCATTTGGCCTTCTGACCAACGCCAATTTTGGTGAAATGCAGCCAAACGCTGGAACGGCAGCCAGCACCAATGACACTGCCCGCAGTGCCTGGTCATGGACTCACATCCACTGCAGTGGTTGGACTGTCTTTCTGAGGTTCAGCAGGAGGAGCAGGATGAAGAAGAGAATGAGATCTGAACATCACGGGTATTTTGGGTGCTGTTGCTGTGGTTGCATTGGCCGATGATGCTGGAGGCTTTGAAATAACGGCAGGGGACTTATAAGGGGAGAAAAGTAGTGGGGAGTCAGGGGAGATATATTCTCCTGGGCTGTCGCTGGGGCCAACATGGGTAGATGCCGATGCCGATGGTTGGTAATCAAAGTTCTCCATGTGAAAACTTGTTTCCATCTCTTTCTCTTCTTCTACATTGCCAGGGGAAGACTGATGATCTTTACAATGTGTTGTAAGCTGACTCTCCTCAGGCTCCTGCTTGCTTATCTCGAAGCTCCCTGGAGTGCTGATAGTGATAACATCATCATGAGCTTGTTCAGCCTGGGCCTTCTCCTCACATGTCTCCTGCAGCATGCTGTCCAAGATCTCCATCTTTGGCTGCACAAAGGTGTGTGCACTGGGAAGTTTCCCTTTGGTCTGCCCTCGTCCTCTTCCATAAAAGGTACGAGTGGGCATGCTAGTGCTACCAGCAGCAGTACTTGTACAAGGTAAGTCCTCCTGGAACAGCTGGCGACGTGATGTCTGCGGTTTGGCAGGCTCTTTCACTCCTCCTGGTCGCCTCAACTTCATGGGAGGTGAGCTGAGCTCAGGGGCCGCAGAGACAGAACGTCCCACCTGCTGCTGTTGTACTTGACGCCGGCTCGAAGCTCTTCCTCTCCCAGCAGCAGCACTCTTTCTGCCTTGATCTACTTGTTTGCTGCTCATTTTGCCTTCCAAGTCAAAAAAAGACAAAAAAAAAAGATGAGCAGACTAAAACAAAAATCTGGAGTAAAAGAAGAAATCCAATAGCAAAATAAGCTATCAAGGATAATACTCTTGCAGACTCGAACAGATATCAGGGCAAATGAATATCAAAAATCCAAGGATCGCAACGATATTTGAGCAGATGCACTGGCACAAATAGTTGACTGTATGATCAGCTCCACAAAGAGAAGTCATATGATCAGGGCGTGCCCTCTGCCCTGCCCTGTAGGCCTCAGCATCACAAGAAAACCTCTGATGTGATTGGTCAACCAACAGTCACATGTTTCTGTAGTAAAGAAATTTGGACCAACAAAGAATTCGTTATTATTCGTACACTGTCGATATTCGTTATACTGAATATCGAATCCATTCAAATCATTCGTTATATCCGCTATAATAATTTATTTTGTATTAGTTGAAATTAGATATTATTTGGTAGTTGGAGCCGAAATTCTAATCATTCGTTATATCCGCTATAATAATTTCTTTCGTATTAGTTGAAAATTAGAAATTCGATATATTTGGTAGTTGAATTCGAATAGTTTGGAGCCGAATTTCGAATCACTCGTTATATCCGCTATAATAATTTCTTTAGTATTAGTTGAAATTGAAATTCGATATATTTGGTAGTTGAATTCGAATAGTTTGGAGCCGAATTTCGAATCACTCCTTATATCCGCTATAATAATTTCTTTAGTATTAGTTGAAATTGAAATTCAATATATTATTTGGTAGTTGAATTCGAATAGTTTGGAGCCGAATTTCGAATCACTCGTTATATCCGCTATAATAATTTCTTTAGTATTAGTTGAAATTGAAATTTGATATATTTGGTAGTTGAATTCGATTAGTTTGGAGCCGAATTTCGAATCACTCGTTATATCCGCTATAATAATTTCTTTAGTATTAGTTGAAATTGAAATTCGATATATTTGGTAGTTGAATTCGAATAGTTTGGAGCCGAATTTCGAATCACTCGTTATATCCGCTATAATAATTTCTTTAGTATTAGTTGAAATTGAAATTCGATATATTTGGTAGTTGCCGGATTCGAATAAATTTAGAATAATTTGGATCCGAAATTCGTAAACGGAATTTCGTATTCCGTACAGAATTCGTATCCAAAAAAATTCGTAATTCGGTTCCGTACGAATGTACGAATTTCGAAAAATTCGTACGAATTTACGATTCGTACGAAACTA